>SNQJ01S0119665.1:0-26062 GCA_010110895.2 Picea sitchensis
AAGCACAACCACAGTATATGTATTAAATTGTAGTTTAAACATTCATCAAAGGTATATAAGAAATGATGTTGAACATGAAATTACAGAGGAGTACATAACTCAGGGTTGACAGAATATGGAATCTCCATTTTGCATTGTCATTAATCCTTAAAAAAGAAGTCTCTGCTACAATCGGCCAGAAAAAATCCTTATTTTAGTCTTTTGAAATTATATTTATACAAAAATCATCAACCTTAAATAGTTGGTATTTTCCTAACTCCTAGGTGCTAATGGTTACGAAATACAGGCTTAAACCGTTTCGCTTGATTACCTTTTACCTCTCTGTTACTCCGACAAAATGAGCATGCATATGTTTCTTCATTATATTTTTGAAGTGTCTCCTTCATTTGGTTCGAGACACTCAACCCACCTGCCAAGAAAATGTACTAAGTTTCTGGAAGGCTGTGTCATATCCTTTGCTTCAAACAAATACAACTTCCTCTGAATTTTCAACAACTTTTCTTCAAACCTTTTCTCTTCAAAATTTACTGATTGCAATTGTAAATTCCATTTCACCAGCCATGTATCCATTAGGGTGACATCAACCTGTTTTAATTGCAAAATTTCAATTTGAGTTTCATTCAAACTCTCTTTTAGATTCAGTTGATGTCTTGTAACATTGATATGTCCTAGTAGTCCAGGGAAATCGCCCTTTCCAATGTCTAGCAATTTTTTATCTAATAAGCCGAAAGTCTCTTCACATTCTTCGTTTATCTCTTTGGACATTTTCTTACTTTCATATATATTAGCCTCGCATACCTTCAACATGATATCACCCTTGATCTATTCAGTGACAGTTAATTTAGGAGCTACTGGTATCTCTTCTTTAGTCGAAAATATGACTGCCTTTTGGAAAGTGATCTGGGCTGTTGTAGCCTCCTTTTCTTTGAAAACAATGTTCTCCAATGATTGAATTACATCCTGAAAATGGTTTTGAATGATCTCTACTTTAGAAAATAGGCTTTGTTGTCCTGTCTGTAGCTTCTGGTGTACTTTCAGTGCCTGGGCTTGAAATACTCTTAAATTTATCACCTGAATTTCAGTAGAACTCAATTTATATTGCAACTTCTTTACTAATTCCTCTTGCTAAATGACCTGTCCTTGACTGGATTACATATTCTTATACATCTCATCTAAACTAGACTTGATCAGTTGAATCTCTTGTTTGTCAACAACTTTGGCCTGTTCCAGTCTTTTATTTATTTCATCTCTAATATTTTTCTCTGTATTCTTTATTTGATTTTGCAACTGGGCTATCATTTTATTTTTCTACAACAACCTTGATTTCAGATTATCGAATGAGAATAAGTTGGCCTTAGAAAAATCCCCCAAAGATCCTACTACTTCCATGGAAAAGTCTTCCTCTTCTAGATTTTTTCCATCCACAAGTATCATGTGCTTTTTTACCATTGCACCTTCTTTCAAGTGCATTTCTTGTTTCACTACAGCCTTCCTTTTCTTACCAAAAAATAAGTGAGAGGAAGGTATTTTTTCAATAGAGATTGGGTCAATATCACTTACATATATATATCCGAGATGGGGAGTCCCAAAAATTGACTGTAAAGGAGTCAAGGCTACAATCGGACTGCCTAACTCTGTGAATTGTGTTCCTTCTGTTGTTTTGGGAGTATCGACAGGAATAGTTGATGATAAAAGAGGAATAATTTGATTCAAATTTAAAGGTGTCTTGGACTTAAATCCCGTTTCAAACCCTGGATGTTCTGTTCACAAAGTTTCTGATATTTGTGAAGACCCTTTAGGATTCTTTGGGTTCTCCTATGTAGTCCCTTTATCTCGAGATTTTGATTCGAAACTTGGAGGTATTTCTTCTTGTTCTGAAGGAGAGGTTATTGATTCCCCTTGTAGTATTTTTGGCAACCCACTTCGTCTGTGCTTCTGGAAAGCAAGAAAGTTGTTCTGCAGGTTAGGGGGTAATTCATGGACTCTCTGTAATATCTCCTCATATGCTTTGGCTCCTTTGAATATGTCATCACAGGGAGAGTCTTCATGCTCATACGTTTTCATGTTGCAATGAGCTAGATGATTTCCCACAATTTGGTATGGGTCATTCTTTCTGAGTTCAAGATCTACCAGCTTAATGTCTTATAATCCTGTAGCTTCCACTTTGAAATGACCAAGATTAAGCAATGCAAACCTCCCAATATGTACATGAAAAATTGGCCAAAATTTCTTCTGAGCTGCTTTTAACTCTGTACCAATGCCTCCTATTATTATCTAGTATGCCACTTCTCTGTACACTAGTCTATTAGGGAGAAATTTAGGGAGATCATGGGGGGGAATTGAACATCCGAAGACTCTGACATAAGAGAATTTCTCTTTGATAAACCAATCAACAACTGTTTTGAGGTTTCCCATGATTTGCTCTGAAATCCGACGGGGTGGGTATCCATACAATATTTGATGCACAGGTATCACTACATAGTGATAGATCTCAAAAAATAAATATTTTTCTTTCTCTTCCCATAGTTGAGAGTGATAGAAATGGATGGGTTCTGCACAGGTTGAATTCCAATTCCAATTCATCAAAGGGAAATGGGTCATATAACAGATAGCGTCCATAATATATGCAGACATATAAAAAGATGTAGGCTATCCTTTTGACTTTGTTGTTTGGTACTCTGCAATCTCCTTGGTTAGGTTATCTGATAAAATCTTACCCCAGTTGAAAGTGTAACCCTCGACTACCTCATGTATAATTGGCACCCATTCCGCGGGGAAATGGGTAGGGCTTTCCCTCCCAAATAGTCTACATAAAATCATTGCTATATAAACCATGTATTCATTTAACGATGTTGTGGCATAAACGCCATGGGTATCAACTCTAAATTTTGCTGGAATTCCCCACCATCCTTTGATTATATCTGGATATGTTTGGTCAAATTCTGTACACTCGTTTCTTTGAAATTCTTCTACAAATTCAGCATTATAAATATATTTAGACACAGGGGATAGTTTATACATTACTTGAATATGTTCTGGCCTAAACGAGCCAATGATGACCTTTTGATGGTTCGTGATACTCCTGGTCTGGACATCAGTGCTCATCAGAGCCCAGTTTATCATGTCATTATATGGCATGAGGTTCGACCATGTAGCTATTTTATGGAGCTCGACCTATGCTATATCTTTGAGTTTATTTTCATTCCTTTTGTTTCCAAAATCGTCTAGGCAATTCCTAACCTCATGCTCTAAGATTTCAAAAATATGCATCTAGGACCGGACCGAATCTACAACATGTGGTGTGGTATCAGCTATTACATCCGAATTCAGATTTGATCTTTCACCAATGTCATCACTCTTTTTCTTCATTTTCCTGGGTGCCATGATACCTATGATAAGAAGTGAGTAGCTGTTACAGAGAAGAAGGCGTGAGCTTTCTCAGATACAAATTGCTAATTTACGGAAAGTGAGAAAGAAATTTGAATTAGAAACCTTTATTTTCCTTTAGCCTGCCTTAATTAGCCTGTTCTTTCTACGGTTGATAAATTCATTTTTCTTAATGAGGAGAGTACATCTGGAGATATGTGTCTTACACTATAAGATATTTCATTAATCTATAATAAGTGCTGCCAAATATCGGCGATTCGAAACTGGGAGTTCGAATGAAATGTCTTTGCAAACTCCTGAAAAGCAAAAATGTGAAAGATTAATTTATATCATTAACCTTTGTTTAGATTTTAAGTTAATCACCCTTAAACACTTAATGCTTTCAGGACTCCAAGCTTCGGGTTTTTTTTGGATGAGAAGTGTGATATTTCTTCGATTTCAAAAACGTGATTGATTAATCAATATATTAAGTGTTTTTTAAAACTTTAATTAATCTTAGTTAGAAGGGTTTTTGAGACTTACAGATCGGTATTTTGAGCTATCTCTTGAGTCAACATTCCCAAAAAGTAAAAATGCGAAAAGCTTAAATTACCGTTAAAATGTTTTTTAATTTTTCTTATTAACTTGGTTTAACTTTATTTAAAAATATTCCTCGTGACTTCGGTATCGGGACTTTGGGGTTATCATTAAATATCAAACTACATAGATCACAGAACCCCGAAACCTGAAAATTAAGGAGATTTTAACATTTGACTTTCCTTTAAACCAAGGGAGGCTCCATAATCTGTTCTAACATTTAGACCGTTGAATTGATCGGATGACCCTTTTTTCGATGGTGATTATCCAATTGCATTTTGTTTTCTTTTTATTTAAGTAAAAATGAAATTTCATTTTAATGTAATATTCTTTTTAGGGAAATATAAAGTTTGTTTCAACACCTGCCTCAGAAATGGAACATATATTAATATTGTTTGATGGTTGTTTGCAGCTTCTTCCAGGTTCTCCAACTCCACACCCTTGCATTAAATATTTGTAACGTGTTTCAACCATCATTCTCTCTTTTGACCTCACACTTTAGAGGGCATTTTGTTACACATGAAATTTGCACACCTAGGTACCTCTCCCTAAGTGTAGTAAAGTGTCATATAAGTGTCTCATACACATCGACACCATGGAATAATTGATGTCACAATCCCTAGTCAATGTGGAGGAGGGATATATTACATGAAGGCCAAAATACCAAGTACACATGAATTATTATTAATATTCATGAAAAAGAAAGTAATTAAGTGTGAGAATACACCTCACATTTGGTTTCCTATTTTTAAAGGAAGGTGGAGAATCTCATGGATGGTTGAAATATTCCCTCAAAATCCGTGAGAGATATTTCCTCCCTAAAATCCTTGAGAAATATTTTCTCCCTAAATGTCTTAGAGATCCCTTTTTTAGTGGATATGATGAGATATCCTCTCCATGGTGGTTAAGCCTCCAAATCCTTTATAATGAGGGCTTTCCATGGAGGATGGAGGCATGGATAAGTTTAGAGATACCAAACTTATGATATCATAAGGAAGGAAGCAATTGCAGGTATCAAAATTATGGTGTTGGGAGCTTTGTGCAAGGGCTGGACGAGGAGGACTTGGAGAGGCTGCTGAAACTTCATCAATGGTTTGTAAGTATCTCTTTTGAGTTCTCATATATATATATATGTTCTTGGCCTATTTCCTTCAAGATTATGTATCTTTACATGAACTTGTCTCTTTTTGATAAATCTAGCTTTGAAATAATCATTGTAGAATAGGAAGTATGCTTTGTCTTTGTTGTTTATGGAATTGCAAGACTTGTTGAAAGGATTGGGGATCAAGGCTCAACTTGGACTGAGCGAGGACAAAATTCGTAAAAAGGTACTCTTACTTTTCCCCTCTTCCCTATTGATTAACTTAGCTATGTTTAAAGGAAAGTTAGTGTTCAATATTAACACTTTTCTGTCTTGGTCATAGGGGTCTAAGATCCAAGAGGGATTTCACCTATACACAGGGGAATTTTCCTACAACACTTATTCTCAAATTATAGAATCTTTCTCATAAGGTAACCATGAGCACAATAAGAGGAACACTTTATTCATTATTTTTCTAAAAGGTGTTCCACCTATTTAGTATTATTTAAAATACATATAAGTATTAATTCATTACAACCCATTTGCAGGCATGAATTTTATGTTGCGCTATTGGACATCAACAAAATGGTGACTCTACATGGAAATCCATTCTCAACATATTTAAAACTCATAATACTTGGTTTCATATATCGGTAGACGTAGGTGATTGAAACTTCTCAAAAAATAGTTATGCAACAGGGGGGAAAATACGGTTTAAGGGAAATCACGAGATGGAACTTCGGGGAATAACTTATGGAAAGTGAGATGTATGAGGGGAATTGGTATTGTAGCATAACAATCAATAGTTTCATAACTGATAACAATTTAAAATTTCAAGGAGAATGCTTCTGATATTCTCTTGAGTCTCAGGATGGGGGGAATAAAGGGATAGCAGAAATAGGGAAGAGAACAAAGAAAACTATACTACAACAATATTGAAAGAAAAAATCTATTCCTTTAGTGTCTCAAAAGGAGGATATCATAACAACTATGTATATCTTATTCTCATTGATCAACAATACTCACAGAATGACATCGTTATGGAAAAATTGATCCAGACTTTATTTATGATGACTGTGCAAAACAAACAATAGAAAATAAAACTCAATAAACCAAAGTGGAAAGAAGAATGTAAGACAAAAATAATATATACAACAGTCATATTTACACAAAATAGAATCAATGATCAAACTGGTTCCATATAATGTTTCAAGTGGGAACCATTGGTACTATAAGAAAAAAATCGTTCATCTATGTCTTTAAGAAGATATGAATTTGTGGCGAGGATTAAAGCGATTTTGAAAGGACATAGCCATAACATTTTGAATTTAGAATGCCTCCCTCTCTTAGCATGGGATGAGTGCCATAGTAAGACTTTATCATCAATCTTAAATTCAACAACCTTTTCTCATTTGTTAAAATACTTCTTCACCATTTGTTTCCTCCTTTTCAAAATTTCCACGGGAGAATTCCTTTGTTCTTCCAGGGATAAAAATGTATTTATCCTTTGGGATACATTAGAAGAATTTAATTCTTCAGTCTTTAACATCAACCGTAAGGAATAAATTTCTAGTTCAATAGTTAGAATAGCCTCTTGGTCATATACGAGCTGAAAGGGAGTAAATACTGTACTTTCTTTGGTGGTTGTACGTTCTACCCAAAGAGCATAAGTTAGAAGTGTGTGCCATTGGCAAGGTTTGTATTCTATGATTCTCTTTATAATCCTGACCATATTTTTATTAGTATATTTCTCTTGTCCATTTCCCTAAGGGTAATAAGAAGATTAAGTGAAATGCTTGACACCTAATTTAGCCAAAAATTGGGTTAATTTTGCAGAAATGAAGGCTGGACCATTTTCCATAATGACTTCTAAGGGAAGGACAAATATGGAAAATATATTAGACTCTAGAAAATAAATCACTTGTTCATATTGCACGTGTCTAAGAGAGACAACCTCAATCCACTTAGTAAATTAATAAGTGGCTATCAAAATAAAGATATCCCCTCTAGAGGATGAAGGATTGATTGGACCAATAAATTCTAGACCCCACTTAGAAAAAGGGAAATCTAGAAGGAAAGGTTGTAAAGGCATGGAAGAAAGGCGTTCTTTACTAGTGAATTTTTGGCATTTATCATAGGACCTTAGAGTTTATAGGAATCATGAAAGATCAAAGGCCATTAATAACCATTTCTTATGACCTTAAAAGCAGTTGATTTAGAAAAAAATGGACACCAATATGAATGACAGATTTTGATGATCCATTGTTCTTGTGTAATAATTTATGTGCTTCCTCATCATTTACACATCAGAGCAAAAAACCATCAACATATCTTCGAAACAAGGAGTCTCCAAAAATGATATATGTAGAAGCTTCAAGGAAGAGTCTCCTTCTCTTATGAGGATCCAAATCTTTTGGGAACCTTTGATACTGCAAATAATACACCATATTTTTATACCAAGGATGCTAAGATATAGAGAGATTTTGATTTTCAATAAAAAAAATAGCACTGAAAGAGGGTTATATTGGTAGTCAAGTTCTTCACTTGGTTCAGGATGCTGAGCTAACTGAAGGACCAAGTCTTGTACCTTGATTGTCTTTGAAGTCATAATTGTCTAATCATGCTCCTAAATTTTGGCAAGCCAATGTGCAAGTATTCTTGAAAGGTAAGTTTGTGAATGTAGAAACTTGACAATAGACAAAGGGAAGTTTACATGTGTATGTTTGCCTAAAATAAAATGAAGAAATATTTCTATAGATTTGACAAGAGAGAAAGTATGTTTCTCAATATAAGAATATTTGATCTCATTTTAAGATAGAATTTGAATCGTGTAAGGTACATGTTTTTCATTTTTTTTGTCATCACATTGTAAGAGGATAACAAAAATTGATTCCTCAGTAGCATTGGTATATATCATAAAATCTTTCTCAAAATTCATTTTTTACAAAACCAATGCATAACTTATTTCCTTTTTAATCATAAGGAAAGCATTCTCGACATCATCTGTCCAAGAAAAAGAACGATCTTGCTTCAGAATATTATGGATTGGTTTAACCATGACAACAAAATCAAGAAAAAATCTACGAACAAAATTAATACTTCCCATGAAAGATTGAACTTATTTCTTGGAGGTGGGGGCAGGGAGGTTTAGAATGGTAGTAATCCTCTCAGGATCTATACTTATCCCTGAATCAAAAAAAATGTGACCGAGAAGCTTACCCTTTGTGACATAAAAAATAGATTTGGAAGGATTTAAAGAAACAACAAATTTTCTGCAGCGCTTTAGAACGTTTCTAAGATGACCAAAATGATCCAACCAGTTTTTAGAATAAACAATCAAATCATCAAGATAAATTTGGATAATATTACCGATCAGATCATCAAAATATATCTGCATAGCTCTTTGAAAGGTGGAACCTACATTAGATAAGCCAAATGACATACGTTCATAATAAAATGTGACCCAACATGTAATAAATGTGGTTTTATATCTATCAATCCTTTTTACATTGATTTGATCATATCCAGAAAAACTGTTAAGTAAAAACATCATTTGGGACCTTGTGACTTGTTGTAAAATCATATCCATATTAGGAAGTGGAAAATGGTCTTTGACAATTTTCTTCTTAATGCACACAAATTGACACATAATCTGATCTAGCTGGTAGTTTTCTGAATAGGGTCCAGATTTGTAACCCATTTAGAATACTTAACTAGAAAGATTATACGAGATTTCAACAATTTTTCCAATTATTTCCTAATGGTGGCTTCAAGTGCAATATTAATAAGTGTTTTTCTTTTCCTAACTAGTTTTTCCCCTTCCTTGATAAGAATGGGATATTGTATGAGAGTAGGATCAAAACCACAAAGATCCTCGCACGACCAGGCAAAACCATCTTGAAATTCACAGAGTAACTTTGTGAATTTCTCTTTCTCTTCATCAAAACATTGGGAACCTATTTTAATGGTATTTGGAGATTCAGATGTCCCAATATTCAAGGAAATGGTGTCACCAACTTTCATTTTTAACTCCTCTTCCTTATGTGTTTCTTTGTTTCCTACATCACTTGACGAAAATGAACTCTAGAGAGGAGTCAAGCCTTTAGGAAATTTTTTGTCTTCATCAGAGATGATTTCCTTGGGATTAAAAGGTTCATTTTGTATGAAAGCTCAAATTCCTTCATCACTCGTGAAAAATTTCCATGATTCTACGTTATCATGAAGGTGAGGATGATTTAGAGATTGGAACACAGAATCATGTCTTTGAGGTAAGAGCTGTCGAGTAGGAGAAGCTGCAAAAATAGCTAATCTATCATCCATTGAATTAATTTCCATTTTAACATGAGTAATGTTAAATGATAACAGATTTGAAATCAACATCCAAACAACTTGGGTATAACATTTAAGTAACTTATTGTTTGGTACATAATTTTTCTGTACAATATTCACAACAAGTTCAGAATCACCAAAGAATATAAGGTGGTCACAACCAAGATTATATGCATTTTAAATGCCCAACAATAATGCCTCAAGCTTAACGACATTGTTTATACAAGCAAATTCCATCCTATAAGATAAATTGTGAATTTTTCCTATAGGAGAATTACCCTCGTTTGAACATGATCCATCGAAATGCATGTGCCACTTTCCATCATCAAAATCAATTGGTTCAAGTCTAGTGTTACCTTTGTCAACAAATATGGAGTACACCCCCAAATCTTCTTCGAGATAATTTACATTGGGTTGGGGAACACTTTCTGTATAAGGTGGAATTCTTCTCTCCCTAAGAAATATAATGTTCTTTCCATTTCGAGGGAAGGATAAATGTGTACCATCGAGTGAAAGGTATCCACCAGTTAAGGCCCGCTATTTCCTTCCCAAAATAATCGATTAGTTAGTCATGGGCATGCCAATTACCTAGATTTTGAGAGTTGTTCTTATCTCAGGATGTGCACACAAAACTAAGGTTACATCTTGTATTTCCCCTATAGTTGATTGTGGCATATTATTATAAGAGAGCATGCTTCTATAATTTTTGTTGGTACAATATAAGCCAACCTCTTCCATGACTATTTTAGACATCACACTTGGACTAGACCCACCATCAATTAGGAAACCACAAGATATTTTATCCATGATTTTTACTGAGATATAGAAAGGGTGGTTTTTTGTAGGGTTCCTAAAACTATTTACACCTATCCTATTTAAAGTTGAATCTTCTTCCTTTGGATATTAAAATAGATTGGCTATGGTAGAAACCTTACCTTCAATAAAGTGATTAAGATTCTTATGTTTTTTCTAGGATGGAAACCATGCCCAAAAGAGAAGCATATTCCTTGATATTATCCAATTGGTTAAGTATATTGTACTTAGATGAGGGAAGAGGAAAAGATACTCTCGATTTTTTGAGAATCTGATAGCTTGTGTATCAACACCTTGAGAGGATGAACTTGGTGTAGATGAAGTGCAAGGAGGATCAAATTTACTTTTGCTAGTGTAAGATTTATTCCTAGTATTTACTACCATAACATCTTCTGGTTCGGCCCAATATAAAACAATGATAGTGGTCTCGATCCTTTTACCAAAAATATTATCTCTAGAATTTCGTTTAACCTCGCATGTATATTCATTATGTTTTTCTTCAAAAATATTACACCAAGATCGAGTCATTATGGATTTTTGTTGAAAAGTGTTTTGATTAGTATTTCTAAAAGACAATAGAGGAGAAATCCCGGAAGAAAAGGAAGAAAGGAGTCCTTTTCATTCATAGGATATCATCCTATTGTTCATATATTGCATGAGTTGTAGAATGGAAAACATATATGTTTTCTTGACCAAGTCTCGCTTAGGAACACCCATTCTTTCAGGTTGCTCTTCATATTCTAGACAAGCCTGTAGAGTGGAATCAATATTGTCGATAATCTTTTCTTCAAGTATATGACAATAAGGAGAAGGTAAAGCATTATAATAATGCATGAAACCATCTTGATTTTGAGGACAGATTATTTCAGGGATTTGATTATATATCTTGGTGAAACAAAGATTAAAATATTTAATGGTTTCACCATCCTTATAGGAAATATTATTGTATTTCCTTAATTGATCAGTTGGACTCTTGGGTTGTCCATAAGTGGATTTGAACCAATAAATAATTTCTTCTCAAGTTGAAAGGATTTTGGGTGGGAGGTCAAAAATATCTGCTGCAACTTTCCCTTCAAGAGAATTGACAGATATACACATCCAAGTATTGTTATCATTATCCCCTATGTTATGAAAATCATTAGAGGATGCTATCAGGTGTTCATTTGTAGTAACAATACCATTCCCTAATAACCTAGGTAAATGATCCTTAAATTTTGGTAATGGTTGGGTGGCTGGTGTGAGATTCAAGGGAGAAGACACATGCTAGGGGGTGGTTGTAGCGTCTTCCTCAAATTGAAAAAGTCCATATTTATTAATGATTTTTGCAGGATTGCTAGTGGATTGAATAGGGAATTGATTACTATAGATACTACCAATCACGGATGAAGAAGAAGGTTGAGAGGAGGAGGAACTTCTAGTGCCACTACCACTACCCAAAGACATCATATTGAAGGTGATAGGTATGAGAGATGAAGATGAACTGGAAGAATCAGATAGGGCTCGCCTAAGAGCACTTTGTTATGTTTGTAAAAAAGACTTTCTCCTTCCTATTTTAGAATTAGGAGTAACTTCTGGGGACAATCCTCTTCTTCTTCAAGAAATACGAGAATTAGAGGACATGAAACAAAAAATTAGGTCACTGTTGATTTTTTGGCTGCCTTTGCATGGCTTCCCAACGTTCATGTATATTTATGTCCCTGGAAACTACTTCCCAAGAGATCTGAAGTTCATCATGAGTATTAGTAGTTTCTAATATAGTATTAAATAAATTCGAGGAAATGTTGGTTTGGTCATCAAGACCATCTTCAATATTTGGTTTTCTCATAACCAATAATGTCATGGAAATATTACTCAAAGAATAATAAAACAAAACAAAAAATAAAATACAATAGTGATACAACAACCAGAGAGATATGGAATGATCTCCCCAATATGGTCACCAAATAAATGTTGAGGAAAAGGTACGAAAAAGCTTACTCAAACATTTTCATATCTTGTTAGGCTAAGGCAAGATAGTTGGAAATGTTACCCGAAGTTTATAGTCTTTAATTCAAAAAATATCTTAATCCATAGGTAATATGTATGAGGGGATAAAACTTATTTTATATATTATATGTAACTGTGAAAAATAAAGAAAAAAAATATACATAAGTGTGTACATGGATAAGATACAAGAATAAAAGTAAAATATGAACAAGATCATTAAGATACACATGTGAGACTGAAATCAGAAATCTGATTTTTATATTAACTTCATTCTGAAATACAAAACATAACTCTCTTTACAAACCCCTGCGAGGGTGGGACCAAAGTCAAATTTAGAAGTCTCCGATGGGCACCATATAAAAATACTCTAACAACAAAATAAAATCGAAGCTAAAGATCTGTATAAACTTTCCATAAAAATGATGTCACTTGAATCTCCAAAATATTCTTTATTAGTCATGAAATCTAATCCATAAAAAAACAAGAACACACAGACTACCAAAGATAGATCATACACCTTTAGAAACAAGCTGCTGAAAGATAAGACTTAGATTTGAATCATGTTGCCTTCAATAAGACCTTGTTGTCATCAAGATGGTTTATCTTTCTAGTAAACTCAAAATGAATGAATAAAATAATTATCTCACAGGTATAGAGTAGACCTTATATTAGAAGTTCCCCTTCTATTCTCTCTCTCATTGTCTCTTCTTTTGATTGAGCTTTTATTCTTTCCCAATAAGTTATGGTAGTTCAATTACCTTTCTTTTTTTAAGCTTAATTAACTTAACTAATTAGTTGAGACAAATAAATAATAATACATAAACAATGGTCTATTTAAATAATAACTACATAGGTGGGACCCCTTGTCACTCCAATTTTTATTTCTTTAATGATCATCAAAATATGAAATATAAAACCCCCAAAATTAAATCAAACATTCTCCTTGTAATTCCCATCCTCATATTAATAGTCAAATATTTTAGTATCAAAATAAAACATGACTATATCCAAAAATAGAATCATGTCCATGTTGTCCAAAATATTCTATCTAAATGTGTCTTTGTTGTCCAAACAAATTCTGCCATCATACCAATAAAATATGTCCTCAAAAGAAAATAACATTAAAAATAATTAAAACCCGTATTTTTTGTGAGAGGCATTTTGTCTCTTTTCACTACTACTTTCCTTTAATTCTTTTTCTGATTTGTCCTGTGAAACAACCTTCAGGTGATTGGAACCTTGTGGGTGGATTTCACTAATGACCCAGGAAAAACTATATTTGAGGTGGAGATGAGAGGAAACTAATTCAGAGGAGTCTTTAGAAGACTTGGATGGATTAACCACCTCTTTTCCTTTATCTAATTCTGGCTCAGGGATGGCATTTTTTAATCTATTGCTTGCATGAGAGGACTGTACCAATGAGACAACATGATCATCTTGGGAACATGTGTTGAATGACAGTGGAGGAGGGGGAAATGACAACGATACTTTAGGCCAACCATTATGTTGTGCAACGGGATGACGGAAAATATTTTGCTAGCCATCATCGACACGTGGCTCTGGCTGCATAGAAACATGAGGGGGACATAGATACCATAGAAATTTTGGTGTGGATGGAAAGGAGGCCTCTCAGGTCTAGGTTGCAAAATTCCTTGGCCAACTAGATTAAAAAACCCATCTTGGAAAAGTTGATTTAGTTCTTGCAGATCAATGTCAAAATGTATTGAAAATCATGGCATTCTATGGCCTCTTTGTCAATTATTTCCTCTACCTTTGTTTTCACCTATACCATTGATGCCCATGCTAAAGAAACTCATCTTGAAACAATACTCCAATCAGAATATGAAATTTTTTAACAATCCATTCCTTAATAATGTACCTAAATAAAATCAATTTGTTGGTTCTATCATTCACAACAGAAGCATATGCAATCCATCCATTGACACAACCCACCAAATATCAAATTCAATATTCAATTGCAATTGAACATGGAATGATAGGGTCATTGGGAATATGAGGGGATTTATAATGAATGAAAAATGTTAGCATGGAGGGGAACCAAAAAATGAATACTATTAAATCAAAATGCAGAGCCCATTTCTTCCAAAAATAATATCTCCATATCACAATTTCCAACTAAAATCATCCTCCAATCCTCTTTAATCCTTTTCCTTTAAAAATTAAATTCAAGCTAACAAAACAGGGGATGGATTAAATGTTATTGGGAAGGTGGTAGGCATATCATGAGAAAAAAATAAGACAATGAACGGGAATAATAGCGATTATTGTTATGTTACAAGAAATAACATTCATTGACTCTAAAATCAACATTTCCATTATTCAACAAAAATCATTTAAATATCCACAAAATAATTTGAATATCCATTGTTTACCATGCCCATTTATTTCCAAAACTCCCACCAAATTCTATTTGTTCCATAGAATTCATTTTAAACTTCAACATAGATAATCCATAACAATCATTTTAACATACAATATCCATGATATGGAAACATTTTCTTTAAACTTCCCAATACCAATCTCCAAGAAAATGACAAGGTTATATCAAATTATGCAAATTTCATTGCTCCTTTTAAAACCATATATATATTTTAAACTAGTAAAGCGTTATGTATGATATTATCGACAAAGCAATTTGAATCAGTGAAAACCATAACCAAAATGTCTCAAGTCGGCATGAGAGGATGAGAGGAAAATAATCATAAAAATCTTCGATTGTACATCACACACAATTTACATTACAACCCCAAATAACAACTTAAAAAAAAAACCGAGTTTGAAACCCCAGTGTGAACATGGTGAGCATAAAACCCACATCAACAAAATTCAACAAAATTCCCTCATGGGTAAACAACAAGCGAGCCATGGTTCTGTGGGTCGAATCTACCTTCCCACTATTTGGTTAAAAAACTAAAAAAGACTTTGAATCTGGGTTTATATTTATTTACTTGCCCACATTATTGGATGGGAAAAACAAGGTCTAGGACTGAAAAATATGCATAGGCCTCGAGGTATGGCTGGAAGAAAATACAAAACATTTCCTTCCCACCAACAAAAAAATTCAGCGAGGGGTATGTCATATTACGTATATAGTTGAGACCCCGTCCTTCCTTCAAGGAAAAACATTGAGTGGCACTACAAACTTCCCAAAGTGATCGCAAGATAGTACAAAGGGATCCATCACTTTTTAAACAATGGTAAGGATAATACGAAAGGGCTGCAAAACTTAAAAAGTGTGGATAAGTAGTGAGGATACAATACAATAATCACAAAATTGAATGTTTATTTTTTGTTATGGAGGAAACCCTCCAAATTAGTCATACCGAGTGAGTGAAATAGAACACATTCACCCACATAAATTTTCCAACAACCATACCACAATAATACCACCCTTTCTATAGGAACCATATGACCAAATACTTCAACTAGAATAGAATGTCGAATAATAATTTTAGTTGAAACACTTAAATGCCAATAGGAATAAACCCAAATATAATGTATCTTACATGGACAGAATGCCCACAAACAATCCACTGTAAACTTTGGAAAACAAACACATTATGCATGAAAACTCTAAGAGCCAACAAAACGATTTTACATGGAGAAGAGCTAACAATTCATGAATGAAGAGGTAAAATACCATACCTATAAGAAGAATTCTAATTAATTAGTAGAGAACAATTATTGTCTGTCGAGGCTGAGCACAATGAAGGCGTTACTAACCAGAGAAACCAAAACAAGCACGAGGAGAATAGTGAAGGTGGTGGCTTCGAGGTAGGGTAAGAACGACATGCAGTAAATGCACGTCACTTCCCCTCTTTTCACATTAATTTCCATAAACCACAACCAAATATGGAGCACTTTTATCCTCCAATACCTTATTCCAAACATATGATATCAACCAACAAAACATAGCATTTCCATATTCGAAATTGAATTGAGCCTCCCTCTTGGATTATTTCAACTATTATATGCCCAATTAATACTTAGCACCCAAAATAACATGTCCCACATTCCTTTCTAGTGGAGTACTACATTCAACACAATAATCATTTCCCCATCCATATAAATATACCATAAGTTGCACATGACTTATATTTGGAGCAATATATCAAAATCTAGGTGTAGCAAGAGTAAACTTATATGTTTAATAAAATAAACATTTTCTCCATTTTAAAATCAAATTTCTAACGTGCAACATATCATTCTCCATGATTCGAGGCAGTCTCAAAGCTCACCCCTCTGGCTCCAATTCAAGGAGTTGGCTCAGTTGGATGGCCCCAATCCAGACGGGGCGCCATATTTGTCTATTTAGAATTTCTTCCTTGTTAGATATGACCAGAAGCTCAGGAGAGATGGCAACTGTAAGTGTCAGTGTAGAAAATAATCAGTCGACTATTGATTTCGGAACCTTGGTGATCAAAATCCAAAATCACGAAGGAGGTTGCCCCCCAAATTCATGAAGTCACGAAAAGAGAGAGGGGATATGGACCGTTGATGTTAAAGGAGAACTGGACCGTCGATCCGGTTCCATAGAACTAGCGAGTGTAAATTTTGGGAATTTGTCTACTAGGAATCTGAAGCATGAAAACATCTATGTTCTAAAGTCTCGAAATCATGACATGTGAAATCATGAAAAGAGATATCAGATCTGAACCGTTGATACCAGAATAAATCTGGACTGTCGATTGGATCCCACTGAACTGTTGTGAGGAAATTTTGGGAATTCGGCCATCAGGAGTCTGAATCATGGAGGGCACTGTCTACCCAAGTTGTGAAACTCAAAACCGTTAAATGATCTGAACTGTTAGCACAAGGAAAGATCAAGACCGTTGATATAGCCCCATTAACCCGACTCAAGAAAATTCTGGGAGACCGGTTATCGGGAGTCTGAATCAAGGAGGGAGCTATCTGCCCAAGTCGCAAAGTCATGATACACAAAATCATAAATTGAGAGAACCGATCTAGACCGATGGAAATGTAAAAGACTGGGACCATCTATCTGGTCCCATTGACTTGATTCAAGAGAATTTTGGGTACTTGACTATCGGGAGTCCGAAGCATGGAGGGTGTTGTCCACCCAAGTCAGGAAATCATGAAGCATGAAGCCATGAAATGAGAAAGTAAATCTGAATTGTTGATCTGATTGAGCGCTGGCATTTTCATATGCAGATAGGTTGTTGTCCCTTTGTAAGAAGATAGGCCACTGGTAATTTTTTGTAAACTTACAGTTGGAATTAATATAAGGATCCACTTTTATTCACAAAAAATAAAATAAAAATCAAATTGCTAACACACCCAACATCCCTTAGTTGCACATAGAAATAGGTTAGGATATCCCCTTATTCTCAAACTATAGAATCTTTCTCGTATGGTAATCATGAGCGCAATAAGAGGAGTGCTTTCTTCATTATTTTTCTAAAAGGGGTCCCACCTATTTAGTATTATTTAAAATATATATAAGTAATATGGCATTGCAACCCATTTGTAGGCAGGAATTTTATGTTACGCTTTTGTGTGTCAACAACGTGGAGGTTGCGCTTGAGGGAGATCAATGGAGAACTTATGTGGCTTCTTCTCAGGAGTTGTATGCTTTTAGTGTACTACAACAACAGGTGATGAAGTATGATCGTGAAAAAAATGGTTGGATTGTTGTAGTTTCTTTTCCACAACACATTTTGTTCTTTAGGTGTGATACATAGTGGTGCGCGATTTTCGTCAGCATGGCTAATGTGTGGAGGAGTTATATGTTTAACGAAACAAGCAACCATTTGATTGAGGTTAACTATGATGGTGGGAATGGATGGGAATGCCTAGTCTTAGTTGTAGCAACTATGGAGATTTGAATGCAATTATTCAAAGAAAGTGATATTGTTTCACATGAGGAGTTTTTGTTAATATTTTTTGATATAATAGATATATAATTTTTTATCAAATAGATCCATATTTCAACCATCGACAATGAACATTTTCACTCTCAATTTATAAATAATATTTGTAAAAAATATTATGTTTTTTATGTTTTTAATAATATATTCAATTTTATTTTTATTTTTATTTTAAAAATTATAACTAACCTATATTTAAAACATTATAAAATGATGGTTAAAGAAATCCAAGACATCTTAAAATTACTGTTAAATAAATAAAAAAACATCTTAAAATAATAAAAAAACATCTTAAAATCTGAATTGGGTTATTGGTACAAGTAATTATTAATTAAATTAAATAAGGAACTTTATAAAACTTATAGAAAAATGTAAAGACCGATGAGCTATCCAAAAAATATCTCACTCTACTAATGAGATATTTCGAACACTATAAATATATTGAAGGAGAAGAGATAGAGGTGATGGAGTTTCGCCTCTAAAGATTCTTTCAGGGTGGTTTTTGTATGGTAAATGTTTTGTTTTATGTATGTTGATAGAAAGGACATGTAAATATTGGAACTTCGTTATAGGAAAGGGCATAGATAGGGGTTCTCTGAACTATTTTCCATCTGTAGTGGAGGGGAGCGATGCACACCTCTGTAGAACTCAAATAGCTAATTGGAGGGGGTCCCTTGTCCCACAAACAAGGGGGTCTCATATACCATAATAATAATAATATGAATAATAATATGCATATTAATATTAATATCAATAATAATAATAATAATAATATTAATATTAATATTAATACTCCCTTTGGATTTGAACTTGTGACCTCTTAAGAGGAAATTCATGTTCTGAACTAGTGAACCCGGTAGGATGAATTTAGTTTTTAATTTGGACATGACCTTAAAATAAGATTATTATTATTATTATTTCCAATATGTAATAGAGAAGAGTTATCCATGTTACATAAAACATTCCCAGGTATTGATGAGTTAAATTTATATTAAATGTTTTTAACAAAACAATGATAAGAATGTTGTAAATAAAAAATTTAAAATATATTTTCATATTATAAATAAATTTCGTGGAAGGATACACAACCTGAGGATTCCACATGGGAGTCGAAAACCATTCTTCAACAATTCCTGTATCTCAATCCTTGAGGATAATTCATTTTTTTTCAAGGGGGATGGCATGTTAGGGTCTTAACCTCCATAACCCATCAAGTAGATAAAATAATATTTTTTTCTATGTAATAAAGGCCAACATTAGTAAATAAGGCTTGTGTAATAATGTGAACATGTCTAATGTAACAAGACTTACTAGAAGGTTTCTCCTCTAGAAAGTTATTCCTCTAGAATGTTCTATAGAATATAGAAATTGTATACATAGGGGTAGAAAGAATAAAAAATGTTTGTCTTGTGAATTAATTAATATAGGATCTAAGGAAACATACTGCAAAAATATAAGATTTCAAAATAGTTCAATATTTGTTTTGACAAACTGTTCTAGTGGAATATCCACGACAACTTATAGATCATATTGGTATCATAGCAGTTTTATTTTGGATATATATGGAAAGTTACAGGATCTAGGAACTAGATTAAACAAAATTCATAGAACCTTAGCCATGATAAATTAGTCTATTCACAATAACCATTGAGATCCAACAAAAGAGATATTTGTGAGACTCAAAGAGTAAGTCATCGACATCTCTTACAATATGTCCCTCCTCATAGTATCTCTAGAAAGCATGCTTAGACCATTTAGGGAGGTTAGAGGATATAAAATAGATATTGGATCAAAGGGGAAATTATAATATAATGATGACCCAAAAAAATGATTAAAGGAAAGAGAAACCAATTTTGAGTGCCATTACCCCTTCATAGTCCTGATTCAAAATGGAAGCAAAAGTGGGTATCAAGCCATACCAAGGTGAGATTGATGAATTCAAGTTGAATCATTGGTTGCAATAATTATAGGTTTATTTTAGTGTTCACAATATAGATGAGGAGAAGAATATTTCATTTTCTTGATTGAAATTAGAGGGCCATGCATTAACCTGGTGGGAAAGCCATATTGAGACACTTAGGATGGATGATGATCCACTAGTAACCGAGTGGGAGAATTTCAAAACCCTCATTAAGTCCCAGTTCTATATTATTGGGTATGTAGAGGACCAATGGATCCGTTGGCATTACTTCAAGAAAAGGAAAGGGTAGAGTGTGCAAGAGTATTGTTGGATCATGTTGTCATTGATGGCAATGGTTTAATTGATTGATGTCAAGTGATTGATTGATGTGAAAGGATTGATTGATTGATGATTGATGTAATGTAATATGTATTATCCTTGATGATAAATCATAGATGAAGATGGATCAATGAGTTGTCATTGATATGATGAAGACGGGTCAATGAGTTGTGATTGATACATGATGAATATGGATCAATGTGGTTTCATTGGTATATGATGCATTGTTAGAAAAATGTATAGATGACTCATTATTGTCTTATCATGATTGATAAGGTGCATAAATAGATGAACTCCAAAGTGGTCCCCTTATGGTGAAAGCCCTCACAGGAAGAAACTTTGCGGATTGAGTTATCCTAGAAGAATGGTTGGAGGACCCATGCTCTCATTATTGTCTTATCATGATTGATAAGGTGCACGAATGGATGAAATTCAAAGTGGCCCCCTTATGGTGAAATCCCTCACGGGAAGATGCTTTGTGGATTGAGTTATCCTAGAAGAATGGTTGTAGGACCCATGCTTGTATGTGGAATAATGAGATGAAGATCAAGGAAATTGTTGGTGAAACTATCCTAGATGGATAGTAGTTGTCATGCCATTTCCGGTGGTATGTGGAATGTCACATAACTCCTCATGTTTTGAGAGTTATGGACTTACGAAGATGAAGGACCCCCACATGAATGCTTGAAGCCCCCAAGGTCAAAGAAGTCAAAGTGACCTAAAAGAAGAAATCATTATTTAAATGATAAAGTAAAGTGACAAAGTCAAGGTGGATTATTTAAATAATAAAGAGAAGTGAAAAAATCAAGAAATGATAAAGTAAGGTGACAAAATCAAGAAGGAATATTTAAATGATAAAGTATCGGAGAACTTTCTATTTATGGAAAGTGGTTAAGTGTTAAGCCATAATATTGGCTCATTACCCCTTAATTGGGGCATATTACATTAGTAATGTTATTTTATTTTTGTCGGCTTTATTCCATTAGTTGTAATTATACCTCCTAGTCTCCTATATATACCAAGGAGAGATTTTCATTTGGAGTCATCTTGTACTTGAACATTTATGTGGGGTAAAAGGAGGTTTCCCCCTCGAAGAGGCTTATTATCTAAAATTATCTCTTTTTCAAGGTGTTGAGTACTTACTTTAAGGTTTTTCTATGCTATATTGATATTTGGTTCTTAACATATGGTATCAGAGCTCAAGGTCTTGGGGTTTCGCTGCTACATCTGAGACACCTTGGAATTTTTACTACAAATTGTTTTCTACAATGTTTCAGAAGAAATGACATGGAGGATATTTAGTAGACGGATCAAGGTACGTTGGGTTAAAATTTCATCTCTTGAGGCCTTATACTTTCGGAGATACAACCTGTACAAGCTAGGGTTCTGGAATCATCCTAAAGTAAGTCATTGCGGAATTTTCTCTATAAAAAAATTTCTATAACCTTTCAGACCCTAAAATATGGAGGATATTCATAGAAATTGGTGAGGTATCTTTGGTAAATAGTTCAACTTCTGGATCATATTAAATTTTTATATACACCCTATGGAAGATAGGGTATCTGGCTAGTCCTATTGACTAGTCTCAAGAATATGTTCTAGGTAAAACAATCATAACTTCTTCCTAGAGTATCCAAATTGAGTGAGACTAGTTTCATTGGATAGTGGACAGTCTGTAGTATTTTTGGTACAAGTTTCATAATTTAATATCAATAATGTTGTACAGGGCACACTATACAAGTGAGATCTACTGGAAAGGACAAAAATCAACAAGTTGCGGGGAAGTTACCATAAATTCCACTTGGCACATCCAATTTTGATCAAATCTATGGCATTGCATAGAAGAAATATCAAATAACTACATAAAATAAAGTTTCATATCCAGAAGGGATGGAACTTGGGATATATTGTTGGAATATTGGTTGTTGTCATTGATGTCAACCCTAGTCATGGGTTTTGGACCGCAAGATTGATGAAGGTATTTGGACATGAAGGAAAATGCATATGCAGATACAACACCCATGGATGGATAGTATACATCATGTTGTTTCTGGTGGTATTATATTTATTTTACAGTGGTATGTGTATGTCATGTGGATCTCATGGTTGAGGAGAAATGAATTTTGAAGATGACAAAGTGAATTGTACATGTAGGCCACGAAGATAATTAAAGAAAAAGTACAAAATAAGCGTGGTCGACCTAATGTTAAAAGGAAGTGACATCAATGGCATAAATAAACATCTGTATACATTCATTTGATTAAGTTGAATTTCAGAATAAGAAGTAAAGGAATTGGGATTTCAGCGGAGGATGAAGTCTTTTGGTGTGTGTTCTAATGTATGTTATTTTCGGTCATATTACCATTTTCTATAACATTTTTCTAGAATGATTCAGATGGTGAAATCGATATGATATTGATAATACATATCAAGTTACCTACGGTAAAACGTTAAACTCTTGATTAGCTATAATTATGGGCTCTGTGGAAGATGGGGTTTGTGACCAATCCACGAAGCTGGTCTCAAGCGGGTGTTCCGGGTAAAACAATCATCTAAATTATTCATCGCGAATCAAATGAAGTGAGATTTACTTCATTGTAAATATTACGGACTTTGGTTTCTTGTTTGAAAGTTTCAGAATCAGATGTTAAATATTGGTAGCGGGCATATTTGTGCAAGTTGGATGTGAACAAATTAGAATTGAATAAGATCTACCATTCTTTCTATAACCTCTTTTAGGATTCAAGGAGTGAAAAGTGGAGGATTTTCAAAGAATACAATTGAGGAAGTAATATTATCCTATGGGATCAGGTACTCCAAAATTAAATAATAATTGTAGATTTTGAAGAAGTCTCATGAAGCATTGTCGGGTTCTATGTGATGATTGATTGTTGGTGATGATTTAATATAAAAGTTTTATTATCTCTCATATATTCTTGGGTGGAAGGAAGGGGCAAGGATGGAGTTCAAATCTCTCTTGATGTTGGAAGATTGTATCTTCCTCTTGGTGGTTTATCCCTCCTTTACATTTGGAAAGGCTGTATTTACCTTTGGAGATCATTACTTCCCTTGAACAATAACTATTGATTATTTCTCATATATTGTGCATGGTGTATTGTAGTGTATTGGTGTAGCTCTTCTATCTTGTTCATTGCTCATTGGATATAGTTGAATGAACAGTATAAGTTGAAAAGGTTTTAAATTGTGCCCGATGGATTCATACCCCCTCTTAGTATCAGGAATGTGAAGAAATATTGTCTAGCGAGAACCACCTCAAAATCGAGTTCAAAAGTGATGCTGTAACAACCCTAGTTGAAAATATGCTTATCAAAAGTGATACTTTGTAACAACCCTAGTTGAAAATATGCTTAGGGATTATTAAGCAAAATTAATTAGGTGATTAATTGTCCTAACATGGTTTTAACTAAACAAAGATTGGCATAATAATATTAATTAATTAATTGTTATAATTTGGATTAATTAATTAATTGTTATAATTTTGATTAATTAATTAATTGTTATAATTTTGATTAATTAATTAATTAAATTAATTACCTATCACATTGAATGAACAGGGTAATACATTTAAGAGGGTTAATAAATTTAATTATTTAATTAAAGGATCACGTATATGGAGGGGATAAGGAGCATTAAATGTAAGGATAAGAAACATTAATAAGCAGATAAGACAATAAATGTATGGATAAGGAAAGGAAGGAGGGGGAAGGGTCGGTGAAGGAGGGATATGACGGGAGGAGGCTTACGGAAGAGGGGATTTTTTTGGGAAGGTTCTCTGGGATTTATTGGTTGAGAGTTGGAGTTCTGTAGGCGGGGAAGGATCATTATGGGGGGCACCGGTTTGCTGGGGGTTTTGGGCACGGAGGCCAGGATATCCATATGGTATCCTGGAGCTAGGAAGTTGTCCTAGATAGCAGGGAGGAAACAAGGTTTGGGCAGAGTTGGGAAGCGTATTAGGAAACAACAAAGCAATGGGCTGGACAACCGGGTCGACGGAGAAATTAGCATTAGGAAGAGGTAAAATTGTTTTATTATGTTATGAAATTATTATTGGTTGATAAATTTAACATGCGTATGTGCTGAATTAAAAGAAATTATTGAGTTTTCTGCAATCAAGTAGAAGTTATTGTTTCAGTTTATGGAATAAATTGATGTTAAATTAATACGGTTATTACACATGGTATTAGAGCCCTGGTTCAAAATCTGGAGCCAAGGGCCTACTCACCTACCCAAACCCTTAAGTAGATATAAATATGGGCCAAGCTCTAGCTCTACCGAATCTCCACTTAACCTGCAAGCCAAGCATAGAAATTTTTAAAACAAATATATATATAAAAAAGATATATGCATATAAATGAAAAAAAAAATGGAGTAAGCTCTATCTGCATCGGCATGCATGAGCCAAATGATACAACCGAAACTGCAAGAGGTGATAACCACAACAGAAAAATGGTTACAGCAGCAGTCTACATAATCCTCATTATCCAAATGCGTTCTTTAGCATGAGCAGCATCAACTTTCCTATGAAACCATTCATACGAGGCCTGCAATAAATAGTAAATAGTAAATAATAAATAAAGTTTTTCTTCGCCCTAATTATTGTAATTAATAAAGTTTCTTTTTTTTCTTTTATATTACTGTAATTAATAAAATGTTGGCTTGTTTTCTTTTTCATTTATATTCTATCGACATTAGAGTGAACTCTCTGTATCATTAATATCCACAAATGAACCAAATTAAGTCAATGGATTCAAATAACAATGCCAATATGGGAGTGCCTAAGACACCACCTGAAATGGAAAAACTTAACAAAACAAAGAGGAAAACCCAAAGACATAAACCCTAGACAATGAAGCAGAGACCATAGGAAGAATAAACACTCCTATAGCAGAGAAGGTTGGATGGACCACAAGTAAAGGCCTAGAAAATAATTAGATACTAATCTACATCAGAATCAAAGGATCCACCTGTAGGTTGCAGCCTTAGAGAGTTAATATGTTGTCTTATTAATCTGTTTTATATTCCCTATATTACTGATGTAAAATTTTGTTCCTACCTTGATTATTTGTCTTGTTTTTTAGAGATTCTAAGAAAATATATAAGAAATAATGCTGCATTTTTTTTCTTTTTCATTGTTTCCTGGTATGAGCAGTTCTATGTTACTAATATGTAAGTTACAAAACTCATTATAACTCCATTATTAGACTACAAAAAAAAGCACAAAAATATATATATATGGATACATGCAAACCAAACACCCAGCCTGTCAAGAGATGTATCCATAGAGCCGAGTCCGCAGAGACTGAGCGCACAAGCGCAAAGCCAGATGGAGTAGGACATGACCGTAACATGCCTTTAACTTCCTTAACGTGATTTTGGGCCAATGGAGTCCAGCAGTGCCTGTTGTGCTGACATGGGTTACTAAAGTTGTTGAGATGAATCTGGGCATTTGTTATCGTGGGAACTAGTTCTCCCCTTACTGGTTCAAATCTAAAAAAAAAATTGAACAATCCCAATCATGGTACTTAACAAAGTTACACACTCCCACAAAACTCTTCTTCCTGTCTCATTTATTGTGATGGAGGTCTGTTAGATGGAGTAGGAGAAAACAAAAGTCAGTCGAGACCAAATGCATAAGCGCTACGCAGCAAGTCACATAGAGGAGAAGCTCACAAGGGAGACCAAAATGGGTGGGCTACGCATCAATACACAGGAGCCTATGGG
>SNQJ01S0119667.1:27310-37441 GCA_010110895.2 Picea sitchensis
TCATCATAACTTCCAACATGGCAGTATTGTTCCTTAATACCATCCCTAAAGGAACCCCAAGTGGGTGCAACTGCAAATAATGTGGATGCCTCTATTTCCTTTTGCTCACAGAAAGTCTCCCACCAATATTTGACATGGGGGACGACCTTGAGGAGAGAAAATGTAATATTTTCTCTATCGAAAAAGTTGTGGAAAGAAAAATACCCTTCTATAAGGTTTAACCATTTATCTACGGCATCCGCATCTATTTGACCTTCAAATATAGGAATATCAAAATTGATCTATACCTTGAAGGGGGCAACGCCTCCGCTTGAGGTAGATGTGTTTCCTGTCGAAAACCATCGAAGGATTTGTGCAAAGTTGCCCATCATCCCATTCCTATGTCACTCGATAGCTTCCTCGAGTAACATTTTGAAAGGATCTCATGTCCCGTCGTATTTCTTTTCGACCGCCATGGAAGGTTTATTAGGCATGTGAGAGCAGTTGTCCTCAAGATAAACAAGCTCGAGACCCAACTCTCTATACACTGACCTCATCGAGGACATGCACTAAAAACGACAAGGAGCAGACCGCTCTAATACCACTGATCCAGATTTATGAGCGGAACGAAATGAAACACAGATTTATAATATTAAAATAGAGACACAATGAATAGTAACAAAGATACAGTAAAACTTGACTTCTATTAAATAAGAAATATGTTGAAACTGTAAAATGTTGACGGAAACAAGCTTGTTAGAATGGTGGTATCTTATCTCTGAGAAGAGATGTGATGGTTACGCTCATTCACAATAAGATGAGTACAATGAGGCTCTGAAATCCTTTTTACAATAAACATGAATGTGAAAACCCTAGACATCCAAAAACCTAACCCTAGGAGATGAAGCGCCAAAATTCATGTGGGCCCCATTGGGGTAAGTTGGTACATCAACTTCCCAGGGTCGTAACATTTGCATAGGATCTATGTTTTAGGCGCACGATAGCTCATTGGAAAGGTATATCCTAGGAATACACATTATGTCTTTAAACTCTAACTCTATGTATTGTTTGACTATGGTGAGCCCTAAAAACGTTGTTTAGGGCCTCAAAACGACGCTAGAAGTTCAGAACCCGAAAAGTAGGAAAAAACTGCCAAACAGAGAAACTGCCAAGATGAGCTAGTTGGAATAGGTGGGTGGCCACCGATATCCATCTGGATCACCACTAAGCTAGTCAATTTCCAAACAAGAAGGGAAAGAAGGATGCATGGGTAGAAACATCAGTTGAGGTTGATAATTTAGCTTAAAGGTTCGCAAAGGAATTCTCTCTGATGTCTTGTCTTTCAAGCAATGGTTATATAGTGTGTGAGGACATTGAATCATGGTTAGTGGAAAGTGGTGCATATCGTCACATGACGGGAATGAGGTTGATGTTCCTTAGTTTTTCAAAAATAGACTCATATTTCCATGTGGGTTGTGGGACCAGTACCATGCATGCAGTGAAGGGGGTTGGATCTGTGAGATTCCAATTAGAGTCAAGAGTATTTCTGGAGATGGAAGAGGTGTTGTCTATTCTAGAGATGAATGTAAATTTTCTCTCAGTGTCGGCTTTGGAGGATGAGGGATGTGGAGTTGTGTTTCATCATGGACGGGTGTTCATCCAGAGGGAGCTATTCCATACACAACAACAGTGCTTGGTGTCAGATATGAGAGATTATACAGGCTGTTGTGACATCCTTTGATTGGATCCAGTGGGTTCCTGGATTCAAAGTCAACAATTGTATCGATGACAGGTGGTTGTGAGGCTTCTTCCAGTACTCTCAGGAGACTTGGATGGTATGAGATGACACTGATGGAGGAGGGGCAATGGTATCTTGATTAGATTTTAGCAACAGAGGTAGCAGGGTCTTCTAGTTTATAGGGAGCAGGTTTTTCTAGTTCATAGAGAGAAGCTATAGAGGAAAAGGACATGATTGATAATGAAGGAGGTACTACCAAAAGTACCTTCCTCGCTAAGAGGGAGTGTTGAGGTTTTTATCTTGGGAGGTCTTCTTCATGTGTTTGATGTCTTAGCATGGAGAGGACATAAAGTGGTCCCTAGGCATAAACTTTATTTTATAAAGTTTAAGTGACTTACTTTATTTTATAAAGTTTAAGTGACTTTTTAATTTATGAGGGATAAAGTTATTTTTAAGTTGTGTCAATGAGAGATCAAAACACAACCGTAGATCTTGAGAGGGCTAGGATTTAATCTCAACCATTAGATCTAAAATAACTTCCTAACCACCTAATGAAGAGATAAAAAGGAGAACTAGGGAAAATACATTATATTATTATGCATTTAATGAAGAGAGAGAGAGAGAGAGAGAGAGGAGAGTAGAAGTGAAGAAAGAGAGAGGAGCATAAAGAGGGGGTGTGAATTCCAAGGAGGCTTGGTGGAATGAATACTGAGAAATTTTAGCAATTATTACAATAGTGTCGTACAACATTTAATGTAGGTCGTACAATACAAATTCAACAGACCGTACAGTTAAGTCTAGCACATAAATATAGGCAAAGGATAAAGGCATAGACTTCGAGGCATTTTCTATGGAGAAAATCCATACATTCCATACTAAAAATACAAGAAAACCTTGGAACAATTTTCAAGGAGTATTTGGTGCACAAGTTTCAAGATAAGTACAATCATTTATTGCTAAGAAAATTGATTGTTGCAAACTTAGAAATTTTTGCAAGTTCATAATAAAAATCTCTCTCTTGTACTGGTTTTCCCTTCGGAGTTTTTCCAGGGGCATTGCCCATAAATATTTGTGTCATCGAATGTGTTTGTACTTTCCTATTTTTGGCATCAGTATTAGTTAAGTGATTCAATGTGTTTCCATTTATAAGTTCAGTTGTATTTCAGTATTTATGAATGAGTATTAAACTATGAAAGATTTAATGATATTGAAAAACCAGTATATTGGGTCATAGAAAATTTACAATCCTCACTTTTTGTCTCAAAAAACTATTCATTATACATTCCTATACATAGATTTCAAAATCTAGACAGAGAAGTCAAATCAGAGAGATTTGATCATCAAACATAGTGTGTAAATGCATCTAATTAGAGTTGAAGCCAAAAGTTGTGAAGATATTATGTTGAGACATCCTAGGCCTTTTCAAAAATATTCCACGTGCCTCTATCCAATGCCACTCTAGCATTGGAAATGCGGTTAACATCTTGATTCTTGTCCATATACACATGGTTGAAAGTGAGGTGAGAGAAATGATTTGAAAATGATTAAATGTTCTAGAAAAAAGGCATAAGAGTATAATTGTGTAAAGTGTAGTCCCCATCATCCAATTTATGACAAGTTGGGAGTCACCATATATGTGAAGTTGAGTCAGGCCTTTCTCTTGAGCTAGGTGAAGAGTCAACTTTAAGGCTAAAATCTCACTGTAACTATTTGAGGCAAACCCAATTCCTATAGAAAAATATATGGTATGATCCTTTGTGAAGTGGATTAAACCACCCGCCCCTCCTCAAGTTGGGTTTCCTTGCACTACCGCATCAAAGAATGCCCATGGCATATCATGTTGAATGATGGTTTCTTAGTGAGATCTTACATTCATAGATGGAGTGTTTTGCGAGTAGGCTAAGAGAATTGCAAGAATTTGAAGAGCACACTGCATAGTGAGTCCTTACCTTCAAAAAGAGAATGATTCCAAGAAAGCCATATTCCCCAAGCAACAATAAGGGGAAGAGCTTTGAAATTATTTGCATGTTGATTGCTTAATTAACCTACTTTGAAGTGCAACTTATATAGAATCTCCCTCCCAGTTACAATGGGGACATGTTGTCTTTTTAATTTCAATCTAGACTACCAAAGAGAATTGACATTCTAGAATGAGATGATGATTTGTCTCATTATTTTGTTTACAAATATTATTTTGTGCATAATACTCGGGATTTATCATGCAATAGATTTAATACCCTTAAGTTTATGATTAATCCAAAGTTAAGATGGATCTAGAATCTACCCTTGTACTTATCAAATTTTAACACTATCTAACATTAAAAACAAAAATCAATAATAATAATAATAATAACAACAACAACAACAACAACAACAATAACCTATTCATATTACTTACATACATATTTAAGTAAAAAAAACCATATACTTACTTAAAAATTATAAAATAAAAACTGCTTACTAAAAAACAAATACTACTTACTTCAAAATTATAAAATAAAAACTGCTTACTAAAAATTATAAAAAGGGAAAAAATTCCAATCACGATAACAAAAACCTATTCACATTACTTATACATTGAATTAAAAACGCCCATAGAAAAATAAAACTTAAACAATGTGTAACGAGCAATAGGAAATGGAAAATACAAATTCTTCTATATAACAAAGACTTACCCAATCTATATGATAAGTAACATAAATTGAAAAACACATTTTCAAGTACCAGGCTTATAACTCGGTTAGAAAAACACACATAAATGTGTAAGAATAAAACTGAAATATTATTAATTTTTTCATATTTATGATTTTGAAATTATTTCTTATTAATTTTTTATATCGACGACTTTAACGAAAGAGGTGTAACAAACATCCACTCACATCCATTAATGAATACAAAATAGATATACTCATTATATCTCGAAGGTTACACCTAGAACGAAAAGAAAAGATATTTACATAATATATATACACAGACCGACCCTGAAAATCCCCCGGGCCCCACAACACCCACTCCGATAAAATTACTATGCTGGATTATTAAGTATGCAGGGTGTCGTACATGCTGTAAACATTCTTCTATCTTACATTGGCGAAGATCATCCCCGCTTAAACTTTGCAGTCATTTACAGACTGTAGTTGCATCATTGGAAGTTGCGCAGTCAATGATATATTAATTACACAATCTAAAATAGCTCGAGGTGACTGTAATCTCGTCGGGATCGACAATTTAGTCCTCTGATACAGGTACGATGGAGTGGCCACTCAGGTCATGAATTTGGGATGAGGATTTTAAGAAGGCTACTTCATCCTTATGAATGACATCGTGTTGCTGAATCACCAATACTGATGCGGTCATTCGAACGGTGGAAGACGCGAGGAGATCCCCAATTGGACCCAATTCCGGACACTCTGCAGTCCGATCCGCCAAGTCTGCCACCAGGGGGGACGGGAAACGACCCCTTCCCACCAAAAACATGTGATATCTGTTGCTCTTCGCGATCGCCAGAACCGACTCCACCGTGTTACTGGTCTCCCGCTCTTCATACACGATCGACTTGCCCGCATTGTCACCCACACCATTACCCCCAGGGGAATTCCCTGGATTCGACAGCTCGTTATTTATCACTTGCAAGGCTTCCTCGTCCAGCTCCTTCTCCTGCTCTCTGTTCATTTCTGCAGTCGAAAACTTGTACACTTGTAGGTGCGTCTCGTCCTCGTGGGTCAGCAGCGGAGTGAGGTTGATGGCGGTGTGGTCGAAATCAGTGCCGGGCAGGAACCTTATCACCGTCAGCTTAATTCCGGGATGCTCCGCCATTCTTCTTCCGAATACCAAAGCCTCTCGGTCATCTGGTCCTCCGAAAAAGAGGACCGCGATGTGGTGGTCTACGTTTGAAGGCGCCAGCTGGGACTGACCCCCGAGTTGGCCCCTGTCCACAAGGATGCCCACTGAGCAGGGAGCGTGCTTCAACACTCTCTGGTTTACAGTCCTGAATCCCAGGCTCATACTCTCCAGAACGCCGTCGACCCGCTGGTATTTGTGGAAGGGGAGTATAATCATGGCTATCCGCTTCTGGTCTGCAATGTTGCAGATATCCTCGTGCATGTCCTGGATAGCAGAGATGGCGGTCATGGGTCTCACTGCTACCTTGCTCAGCTGCTCATATGCCTCGAAAGCAACCACTATCTGGTCTTGTTGGGAACGGTTGCGGTTCCAGAAGGGGAGGCCGTTTTTCCTGGCCTTGTGAACCATCATGATCGCAGAAGACCTCTCCGACAGCTCCACCAGGTGCATTATGTAGAGGCGCAGGGCATGCTTTCGAATCCCCCTGGAGGCCTCTATCAGGTTTATAATCGCCGGTATGTTCCTTGTACCGTGCAGACAGGCCAGGATTCTGAGCTCGTCCTCTGGCTTCTCTCTCTGTACCTTTCTGTGCTTGTATGGAATCGCCTTCCTTGCAGGCTTGTATATCATCGTTACTACTGGGGTGGTGATGAATGTTGTAAAGAGAGCCATAAGCACCAAGATCGCAAAAGCTTCGTCATTCAGAACCTGAAAAAACAAGAATAAACACGGAAATCAAGCTAAATAAAATATTAAATAATCAGTTATTCAGTTCAGTTCATCCTAAACTTTTATGAAATTTTGGTTTTACCTTCCTATCTTTTCCAATGTTAAGGACAATCAACTCCACCAATCCTTTGGTGTTCATCAAGAATCCCAGGGTCAATGCTTCGCGACGAGGCACTTTGTGAGCAATTGCAACAAAAAATGTACCCAGAATCTTCCCACCACATGCTGTCACGATCACCAAAACAAGCAAACCCCAAGATGTGCTTCCATGGATCGTTGCTACATTAGTCTTCAAACCACTAGACACAAAATACAGCGGCAGCAGCAAGGACGATACAAAGTCTTCAATCTTTTCAATAAGCATCCCTGCAAACGGGCCGTCTTTGGGAATCGTCAATCCAAACACAAAAGCTCCGAAGATTGCGTCGATCCCAATTACTTCTGTTGCAAAGCCAGCTACTAGTACTCCGGCCAGAGTAATGCAAACGTATGTCTCGCTCATAGGTTCGTTGTCAGGTGAGCGGTGGCCAATCCTAGTCATTATGGGCTTCACCACCAAAAACATGAAAATCACAAATCCTATGCCACATAGCAGAACATAGACTGCTATTACCGGGCTCTCGTTTGTACCTGAAAGAGCAATGGCCAGGGCCAGAAGAACCCAAGCAACCACGTCGTTGACAGCAGCTGCGGCCATGGCCATCTGCCCCACATCGGTTGTGAGAAGCTTGAGCTCTGCAAGTATCCTAGCAAGCACTGGTAATGCAGTGATAGACAACGATACACCCATGAAGACGAGGAACTGTCCATAGCCAACACCTTTAGAAATCGTTGCCTTGAGCACATAAGCAACCCCGACCCCAGCAACAAACGGTAAGGTAATTCCAGCTGCTGCAATTGCTAAGGCCTTCCTTCCAGTTCGCTTAATCGCTTGGAGATCTAGTTCCAGCCCAACTAAAAACAAAAAGAATAGAAGACCGACATCTGCAACAGTTCCAAATACAGTGAGGCTACTAGTTGGGAAAATTGTGTTCATGTAAGTTTTACTGCGCCCCAGAAGAGAAGGACCAAGAAGAATTCCACCCTGGATTGACAAAAAATCAACACGGTTACCAGAATCCAAAGTCAAAAGGCAGGGAAACAGTACAAGGTTGATCCCTTAAAAGCACCTGTAGAAACTACATGAAAAGACAGCAGAGGAAGAAATTACATAGAAAGACGGCATATGTGAACAGAAGTTCCATAGGTCGAACAAACACGACCATCGAAAGCAAGGCGAAAACGTTCAATGACGCAATACATAATTCCTGTATTGTCCCGTTATAAAAAGGGGCTAAGGATAGATTTATCTGGACTCGTGCGAGGCACTTAAACAGGACGTTGCCCCCTCAAAGGACTGACAGAAAAACTATGTTTCCAAGCGAAAAAGGCGATTCAACTGTTAACTTGCATAGCACTGACCAATCTTACACAATTCATAGCTTGTAGAAAATTAATATGTCAGGAAGGACCTTAATACAACAATTAATGGGCATAGAGAATCCTACGCTATACAAATCGGAAAAGAAAAATATTCGCGGAAGACTTACCAAGATTTCTGCTATGACGCGAGGCTGTCTCAACGGCTTGAGCAGAAAAGCCAGCGTCCTGGTGACGAGCAGCACAATACAGATCTGCACTATGAGCAGCGGAAGCGCAAAATGCATGGGATTATCGCCCTGCCATGCTCCGTTGGACGTTGTCTTCATCAATGTTACACAGGTAGCATTCGCCATGGTTTTGTCCACACACACCAGGGATCGACCTCGCGACCTTCGGTAAAACAATGATCCAGGCACCAGAACTCACAACTCCAAGAAGAAAAAACACTTCACTAGTCGTCGTTATCTTTGATGCGGAAGGACTCGCAGGAAAATTCCTCGGAGAATGCCATCTTTCGCTGGCTTGATATCCCTTGTATAAACTACTATTCCCTATTCGGCCCTGCAAGTATCAAGACGACGCCTCAGAAGCTACAGCACGCGATCTTTCTCTCTGCTTATCCCGTCCTGAGCGGATCGCGAAGCGGATTATATAGAGAGAAAGAGAGACTCATTCAATTCTCCCGCCCCGTGCCTTGCTTCCCCTTGGCCCGCTGATTGTTTTTCACCTCACCGTTAGTGGCGCTTCGGGCCCCAGAATTGAAATTTGACGGTGCAATAGACGTCATTTATTGTTTTGGAAATCGAAATCAAAATATTAGCGACACTTTTAAATTAAGTAGTATTTTTTTAATTCAAACATCAAATTGTAAATGAGTTTTACACGTTATTTGCAGGGTATATTTATATAGAGAGAGAGTGGGAAATTAGATTCATTGAAATTATGGATCAGGGAACAAGGTGAAATCTGAGAAATGCAAAGATAGTTGATTGTCTTTTTTTTATTGTATTTAATGTTTATTATATTAATGATTTATTTTATATATTATATTTAGTTAGGATTCAATAGTATAATCATAATTACAGTTGGTTGTTTTTTTATTGTATTTAATGTCTATTATATGATTTATTTTACATGTCATATTTAGTTAGGTAGTATATTCAACACTTCATACACGCTGATTCATTTTTTTAATGTAAGTGGATTGACTTTTTTTTTTAATGTATTACATATACCACAAGCTGTAATGGACGACTTATTACATATATTTGATTTGAAATCTTAACCATATAGATAGTTTTCTTACAAATATTTCCACCTTGGTTATTATTAGAATTTCTTTTAAAGAAGTTTTTGAGCGTTTTTAATCATGATATCTTTATGTAAGAAGTTTACTCATTAGTAGAGAGACGCTGAGGCTGAATGGGTTCAGATGATAAGTTGGTTTGTTCATTTGAAATTGAAACATTGATTTATTTAAAAAAATATTAAATTCCATTTTATTTATCAAGAATAATTGTTTTAATTTTTTAAATACATTTTTCTTAAAATTGAGAGAAGAATTGAAGTTTAAATAAAGCTCATTAGTAGAGAGACGCTGAGGCTTAATGGATTCAGATGATAAGTTGGTTTGGTCATTTGAAGGTGAAATATTGATTTATTTAAAAAAATATTAAATTTCATTTTATTTATCCAGAATAATTATTTTAACTTTTTAAATACATTTTTCTTAAAATTGAGAGAAGAAATGAAGTTTAAATAAATCAATTGATGTTTTTTTGGAACTATTGATTTATTTAAAAAAAATTAAACTCGATTTTATTTATCTTGTTTTAATTTTTTGAATATATATTTCTTAAAGTTGAGAAGAGAGGTAGTTTAAACGAGTCACATGTGGTAATGTCCTTTTATTTATCTGGTTTTAACTTTTTGAATACATCTTTCTCAAAGTTGAGAAGACAAGTAATTTAAACAAGTCACATGTGGTAATGTCCTTGTCAGATATCATATAAATCTGAACTCTATGCAGAACAAACAAACTCGAAGACTCGTATCTCATAGTTAGAATTCTTCTTCCCCTCGTTGCATTAAGAAACCGAGAAAGTTGAGGACCGAGTTAGCAGTTGGATTGCGGTATGTTTAGCAAGATGTTCCCATTGGTGCCTTGGAAAGAAACAAAATTCTCGAGTTGAAGGAACCAATTCTTTGAACTTTTTTCTCAGAGTGAGATTTTTGTTATTATTGCAAATCCACATGTTCGCATTGAGCTCTGTCTCCGCTGCATGACACGCCTCGCACGATGTCATCTCGTGGATCAAACCGGGAACTGCACGATAGACAAAATGCAGAGAAATTATTAAATCTAGAGAAGATAAAGACATTTGTGTAAACAAATACAAAGCAATCATTATATGTCAAGC
>SNQJ01S0119669.1:0-25321 GCA_010110895.2 Picea sitchensis
CATATCTCACATCTCATGCAGGTGTTAGAGACTCTGAAGAAGCACTAGTTTCTTTCTAATATCAAGAAATGTGAGTTTTCTCAACAAGATTTAGTGTATTTAGGGTATGTGATCAATGGAGGGGAGCTCAATATAGATCCCAAAAATATGTATACCATCATGAAATGGCCAGTTCCTACAAATGTCACTAAATTTAGGATTTTCGTTAGGGAAACACAATACTTGTGGAAGTTCATAGCTTCATTTCTAGTAGTAGTTGCAATGATCGTTTTCATAATAATGAGTGGTAAGAGTTTCTAGTGGGAGAAGAATCAACATAAGGATTTTGATGAGATGAAAAGAAAGACCAGTCAAGCACTAGTTATTGCATAGAAAAACTTGCAAAATCCTTTCAAAGTGGAGACATATGCAAGTGGGTATACCATGGGAGTAGTTTTAATGCAAGGTAGAAGGCATGTATGCTATCATCCTGAAATATTTCATGGGGAAGTTCTCAACTACCCTACCTATGACAAGTAAATATATGCCCTGGTTCAAGCTGTCAAGAAGTGAAAACACTATATGATGGGAAATGATACCATCATCTACACAGATCACTAGCCACTAGAGTATTTGCATTCCTGCAGTAAGATACAACAAACAATACATTACAAGTGGATGCGGCTTTTACGATAATTTTATCTAGTCATCAAGTATAACAAGGGTAACAAAAATAGGTTGGAAGACATTCTTTCAATTCCACTCACATCCAAGATTACAACTTTGGGAACTTTGATGCACATGGAGTCTTTTATCCATGATGCATACAAAGTGACATACATAGCAGATGAGGACTTGAATGAGGTTTTTCAGTAGCCATAGGGACAAATTCATATAGAAGAAGGTGACATCAAGGTTGACTATCATTTCTAGAATGGTTTACTCTAGAAGATCATCAAGCTCCATGTCCCTAAAGGTGAACTGTTGTAGCTTATCATAGAGGCTCACACCTACAAGGTTGCATGAAATTTTGGTGTTGGGAAGACAATTTCCAAATTACGAAGGTATGTGTACTTGCCCATAATGAAAGAAGTTGTAGCATGGAATATTAGAGGATGTATACTTTGTTGTACCAACAATATTAGTAACATGAAGCAATGTTTATACCATCCCTTACATGTACCCAATCAAACTTGGGAAATAATTTCCATGGATTTTATGGGAGGTTTACCAACAACTAGGAAGAGACAAGACTATCTATTTGTTGTAGTTGATAGGTTTAGCAACATGTGAATTCTCCTGCCTTGTAAAAATACCATCAAAGGATTGGAAGGAACAAACATGTTCTTTGAATAATTTTGGTTGTAATTTGGGATACCAAGGAGCATCATCTTAGACATGGATACTAGATTTCTTATTACATTTTGGACTACATTGTGGGAGAATATGGACAATAAATTGAATAGGTTTAATACATTCCATCCACATACAGATGGTTAGACAAGAGTTGTCAAAATGATGATTTTCATGCAGCTTCTGAGGGCTTACAATCAAAAGCATCTGGATGCCTGGGATGAAAATATGACTTACATACAACACTCTTATAACATAGTGGTCCACACTTCTACTGGTAACTCCCATTTCGAAACTTATTTTGGGTATTTTTGACCTTCACCCTTGAATGTTGTTTATGGATAAAAAGAAGTGAGGGAAGACACCATAGGAGAAGCATTAGAAGAAGATAAGTTTGTCAAAAATATTAGGAAAATACATTTTCAAGTACATGAGACAATGAATAGGTCACAAGAAAGGTGCAAGGAATGACATGATAAAAAACAAACCGATAATTCATTCAAAGTGGGAATTTTTTTTGTTACAACTAAAAAAGGAATGACTACAGAATTCCTCGTAAGAAGATCAAGGATCTGCAGTGATTTTTTTTTTAGATATTGGAGAAATTGGGAGATAATGCATACATATTCAATCTACCCCCATACATGCACATTTACTAAGTAGTGAATTTGGAGAATCTCAAACTCTACGATCCTTCCATGTTGGATCAAGAGGAGGAGTAGGTCATACCTTCCATAGAAAAATTAACACCATATGCTCATGAAGAGTTGGCAAAGTACATGGTTTTGTAGAAGAGGTCCAGAACTACATGATAAGGGAAACATGACATTTGGCATATTAGGTTGAAAGGAAAACTTCTAGAAAAAGTAAAGTGGTACTCTAGGGAAAAGGTAGAGGAAAATCTTCCTCACCTCATTTAGTAAATATTTTGGGGATGAAAAGCATCCCTAAAAAATGAGGTATTATTTGGATTAGATCATTATATTATTTCTCATCTATCTCGATGCTTTATGGGTGAAAAAATTGGAGGAATCAACTTGTAGATCCATTTTAGTAATTGGTCCCAATTTGTAAATTTGGATAAAAAAAAACCATCTAAAATCTTCTAGAGCCATTTTGATCCATTAAACAAAACATTTTTATGGTCCAAACATTACTATAGAGAAAGTGGATATATTATTCATATTGATACCTTTCCAAGGCTACATGAATCTCCTCATTCAAATTTTGTATGTGAATTTTATTCCTCATGTAAGTTGACCTACCATATTGATCACCATGGTGCGAGTGGTTGCCACATTATCTCCCATTAATTAAATGTGTGGGGCTATCCATATAGTGGATTTTCTATAACATTCTAGAATTTCCAAACCTAATCACTAATTGAGGGTTAAGGAAGTCAATACCCTAACCTATATGTCTATTGGGATATGTTAAATTCTTGGATACTAGGAGGAGAAGGGGTTCCATTATTTTGCATTGTATCTTGTTCCATAGATGAGAAAAACATCTGAGAGTGGTATTTTGTGAGAATAATAGAAGAGGAGAGATTATATAGTAGCCATACGGCCCATAATGTCAAAGGAAAGTCCATAGAGAGTGCCTCTTTATTTGTACTTGCATTTAAAGACAATAGAGAAGAGTGACCTCACCTTCTAACTGAGTTTTTCTCCCATATTGGGTTTCCCAGGTCATATCTTGTGTTTATTTTTGGATGGTGTGTGATTATTTATTTATGTTCTCTATTTTTCGCATTTCATTTATTTCATACATTTAAGTAAAAAAAATTAGTAATTAAAGAATTTGAGATCTGAATAAACTAACCTTCATAGTAAATATTTTAGTAATTTTATTAGATCTTTTGTGATGATTTGTCTAGTGGAATATGTTGGTTGTGGAGCTTGATTATCTTCCTGATTGAGAGGTCTTTGTTTTAATCCTTCTTTATACCCTATGAAGACTTTACACCCCATAATACTGTACACCCCTCCACGCAGGGGAGTTGCAGGGGAGGCTTGCCTCCCCTGCGGGGTCCGAGGGCAAGCGATACCCCAAAGGAAAAATTTCCTTGTAAATGTATATTGTAATTTCATATTAAATCTTGACCATTCATTATAAGGTCGTAGATCTGACGGTAGAGTTATGTTAGGGTTTTTTTCCCTAGAAGGCAACCCTCTTTTATGAAGTAAATGTATTGCGGCTATGCGTTGTTGCAATTTTTTGTATTCTGAGAGAGGAGACTGTGAGAGAAAGAAGAGGAAGTTACAACAGGTGTGTTGTAGGTTGTATCCCTTTATTTGTTGGATAATAAAAAGGAAGGACCTAACAATTTATCGAGTGGACGTAGCCAACACTGGGTGAACCACGTATGTATATGTCTCTATTGTATTGTGTATCTTTTGTTTTTATTTCTACATTTGCTTTTATTTATTGCTCCGCGATCATGCTTTTATAACAACTAGTATCAGAGTGAAAGGTAACTTGTAGAAAAAGAGGGTTCCTGGTTCGAGTGGGAGAAATGGAGGAAGATGGAAAGTTTAGGGTTGATAAATTTAATGGCCAAAACTACCATTTATGGAAGATGAAGATGGAATATTATTTATATCAGAAGGTTCTATTCCTACCATTGGGTGGAATAGAAAAGAGGCTAATGGCCATGAAGGATGAGGAATGGGAGGTTCTTGATAGAAAGGCACTAGGAACGATATGACTGATCCTGGAAGTGTCGATGGCTTTCAATATTTCAAAAGAAAATACAATGAAGGAGGTGATGGACGCATTGGATGAACTATATGAAAAATCGTCGACATCGAATAAGGTATTTCTAATGAAGATATTATTTAATATGAAGACGTCAGAAGGTGGGTCTGTTGTAGATCATTTAAATGAATTTAATATGTTTACTAATCAACTAAGTTCCGTAAAAGTGGACTTTGATGATGAGGTCAAGGATATTCTAATCTTGTGATCATTTACAGAAAGTTGGAATGGCTTGGTCATGGATGTAAGTAACTTTGTCTTTGGTTCAAACACTCTAAAATTTGATGATGTTGTTTGTGTTATCCTTAGTGAGGAAATTCCATGGAAAAGCACATGTGAGACATTAGGTAATGCGTTAAACATGGAGAACAGGGGAAGACAAAAGGATAGAGGAAAGGGTTCAGGGAACCACGATAATTCTAGGAAGGGAAGATCCAGATCTATACTCGGAAAGATAGAGTGTTGGAATTGTGGGAAGAAAGGACATCTCAAGAAAGACTACAGAGCTCCAAAGAAACAAAGAGATGGAAAACATGAGAAAAATCAGGAAGCAAATGTAACAGGTGATGTATTACAAGATGATTTGATTCTTTCTGTAGATAATATTTTTGAGTCTTGGGTAGTAGATTTAGGGGCTTCATTTCATGCCACACCCTATAGGAAACATTTTCTAGATTATGTTCAAGGTGATTTTGGACAAGTTCATTTGGGTGATGATGCAACATGAAAAATTGTTGGAATGGGAAAGGTAAAAATAAAGCAAAGGAATGGAAACCAATGGTTTTTGAAAGAGTTAAGACATGTTCCATATCTAAGGAAAAATATAATTTCAATAGGGAGGTTGGAAAGTGAAGGTTCTCTATCCATATTTACATATAAGGTGTGGAAGGTCACCAAAGGATCACTGGTGATAGAAAAAGTAGAGAAGGTAGGTGCATTGTATTTATGTACTAGTAATACTGACTCTTATATCTCTTTATCTTCTATAAGACTAGATACAACACTGTGCCATCATAGGCTTGGACACATGAGTGAGAAGGAGATGTAGATACTTCACAAAATAATTTTTTTTCCAGATCTTAAACAAATTGATTTGGATTTCTGTGAGCATTGTGTTTATGGAAAACAAAAGAGAGTCAGATTTCTCAGAGTTAGAAAAGTACATAAGAGTGAAAGGTTAGATCTTGTGCATACATATGTATGGGGACCATATCATGTGTCATCTCTTGGTGGCTTGCGTTATTATGTTACTTTTATTGATGATGCAACTAGAAAACTTGGGTTTATTACATTAGACACAAATATTATGTTTTTGATACTTTTAAGAAATGGAAATCTTTCGTTGAGAATGAGATAGGAAAAAGGTTGAAGTGTCTTAGATTAGATAGTGGAGGTGAATATTGCAGCAAGGATTTTGATGATTACTATTCATACCATGGGATTCATAGAGAGAAGACAGTTCCAGGAATACCACAAGAAAATGGTGTGTCAACAAGGATGAACATGATAATCATGGAGTGTGCAAGGAGTATGAGATTACATGTTGGTTTTCCCTTACAATTATGGGAAGATGTTGTAGATATTGTTGTTTACGTAATAAACAAAGGACCTTCAAGCTCTTTGGATGGTGGAATTCCAGAGGAGGCATGGACAGGTAAAAAGGTAAACTATTCATTTATGAAGACTTTTGGTTGTGAATCATTTGTCCATATTGATAAAGAAAATAGAACAAAGCTTGAAGAAAAATACAAAAAGTGTACCTTTATTGGATATGGTGTTAATGACTTTGGTTATTGCTTATGGGATTATGAAAATCACAAAATCATTAGGAATAGATATTTCATATTCAATAAGAAGGTCATGTATAAAGATCAGTTGCAGGGAAAGAAACAGGAAAAAGAAAAACCAGAACACACAGTGCTTGATCAGATCACTGAAAAAGAAATTCCAAAGGTACCAAAAAATCAAAATGTACAACAACAGGTGCAACAAGTACCTCAATTTCCTACAAGTGTTGTTAGTAGATCTACCAGGTTAAGTAGTACCTCTGAACGATACTCTCCTTCATTGTATTATTTATTGTTGAATGATTCTAGTGAACTAGAATATTATGAAGAGGTAATGCAGGTCGACACTAAAAATAAGTGGGAGAAAGGCATGAAAGAGGAAATGGATTCCCTGGTAAACAACCAAACTTGGGATTTGGCTCAATTTCCTGTAGGAAAAAGAGCATTGCAGAATAATCGGGTTTACAAGTTGAAGGAAGAAGATGGAGGAAGAAAGAGGTACAAGGCTAGAATTGTTGTAAAGGGTTTTGAACAAAAGAAAGGTATATATTTTGATGAAATATTTTCTCTTGTTGTTAAAATAACTTCAATTAAGAATATTTTAAGTCTTGTGGCAATAGAAGATCTACATATTGAACAATTAGATGTAAAAACAAATTTTCTCCATGGGGATTTGGAGGAAGAGATTTATATGCACCAACCACATGGGTATGAGGTCAAAGGGAAGGAAAATTTGGTATCCAGGTTGAAGAAGAGTATGTATGGCCTAAAGAAAGATCCAAGGCAGTGGTATTTGAAGTTTGATAGGTTTGTGCCATAACAAGTTTATAGTAGATGTCATTCTGATCACTGTATTTATTTAAAGAAAAATAGAAAATGGAAGCTATATTATATTGATATTGTATGTAGATGACATGATTGTTGCAGGGTCTAATATGCATGATATAAATGTGCTCAAGAAGAAATTAGCTAATTCTTTTACGATGAAGGATATAGGTGCTGCAAAGAAAATCCTTGGTATGAGAATAACAAGAGATAGGAAAAACCACAAATTGACATTGTCTCAGGGTGAGTACATAGAGAAGGTGTTGAAGAGGTTTAGAATGAAGAATGCAAAACCAATTAGTACACCTTTGGCCAACCATTTCAAATTAACGAAGGAAATGTGTCCCAAGACACAGGAGGAGATATAATACATGTCCAGGGTCCCTTATTCATCAACAATTGGTAGCTTGATGTATCTGATGGTTTGCACAAGACCAGATATTGCACATGTAGTGGGAGTTGTGAGTAGTTATATGAACAATCCAGGTAAAGAACATTGGAAGGCAGTAAAGTGGATTCTCAGGTATTTGAAAGGTATTGCTACTCATGCATTATGTTTTGGAGGTTCAAACATTGTTCTATAGGGATATGTTGATTCTAATATGGCATGTGATAAAGATAATAGGAGGAGCACCACATGGTATGTTTTTACTGTAGGTGGAATAGCAATAAGTTGGATTTCAAAAATGCAAAAGGTTGTTGCAATTTCAACAATAGAGGCAAAGTATGTTTCTGCTACAGAGGCTAGTAAAGAGATGATTTAATTACATAGATTTATGGAGGAATTGGGAAAGAAGCAAGAGAATAATAGGTTGTACTGTGACAATGAGAGTTCCATTCATCCTACAAATAACTCAACATTCCATTGGAATACTAAGCATATACATCTTAGGTACCATTTCATACGATCTGTCTTAGAAGACGGGCATTTGAAGTTGGAAAAGATACACACTAGCCATAATCCTATAGACATGTTAACAAAGGGAGTAACCAAAGAGAAACAGAGTTCCTACTGAATTTCAGTTGGTCTTCAAGCATGAAGGTGAAGATGAGAAATTTTCTAGGTCCAAGAAGGATCATAGTCTAGAAGGTAAAACAACGGTGGAGTTTTTGAGATCAATCTCCAAGTGGGAGATTGTTGGTTGTGGAGCCTGATTATCTTCCTGATTTAAAGGTCTTTATTTTCAACCATGTCTATACCCCATGAATAATTAACACCTAGGAATATTGTACACCCCTTCACGTGGGGGAGTTGTAAGGGGGGCTTGGCCCCCCTACGGGGCCTGGGGGAAAGCGGGGCCCGAAGGAAAATTTTCCTTGTAAATGTATATTGTAATTTCATACTTAATATGGACCATTCATTATAAGATCGCAAATATGACAGTAGATTAAATTATGTTAGGGTTTTATTTCCTAGAAGGAAACCCTCTTTTATGAGGGAAATGTATTGTGACTATGCGTTGTTGTGAATTTTTATATTCCGAGAGAGGAGTCTATGAGAGAAAGAAGAGGAAATTACAGTGAGTGTGTTGTATAAGGTTGTATCCCTTCATTTGATGGATAATAAAAAGGAAGGACCTGAAAATTTCTCTGGTGGACGTAACCCACACTGGGTGAACCACATATACTTGTGTCTGTATTGTATTGTGTATCTTCTGTGTTTTATTTCTGCATATGTTTTTATTTTATTTCTCCACGATCCTGTTTTTATAATAGAATATCCATGATAGTTTACATATTAGGACTATCGATATCTTAATAAGGCTTATTAGAAGGGCCACTTTCCCTTTCCCTTCATTGACCAAGTCTTGGATGCTTTATTAGGAAATAAATATTTCTCCTTGATGGTGTTAGTGGCTACAACCAGATCCAAATTAATCTTGAACACAAATATAAAACAACATTGACATTCCCTTGGGGAACCATTGCTTGTAGAGTTCTACCTTTTGGTCTCGGTAATGCTTCAACCACATTTTAATGAGTTGTCCTCAGCATCCTTTTAGATTTAGTTTATGAATACACATAAGTATATATGCATGAATTCACAACATGCAATAACTCCATTGAGGAATCCTTGAGTAATATGAAAATTGTTTTGTATCATTGTCAAGATATGAACTTATTTTCACTAATGAGAAATGTTTCATGTTGATGAATGCATGAATAGTGTCATGGAACCAAATTTCATCTACATGTATTTAACTTGAACCTACCAAAACTATTGCTACCCATGGATTACCTATATCACCAAAGAAATGAGATGTCCATAAATTTCTTGGGCATGTTGGAATATACTACCAAATATTCATTCTAGATTTTAGTAAAATTATAGAACCTCTATTTGTCATTCTCACAAATGTTGCTAAATCTCTTTGGAATGCAAAGTGTCAAAAATTATTTGAAACTTTAATGAATAAATTTGTTATCTTTAGTGGCAAGAGGCCCAAATTTGGATCTCCCCTTCCATATCCATACTAATGGTTTAGACATATATTTAGGGGATGTTTTAGGATAACAAGATGGTGCTGAAAAATATGAAATTTATTATATTAGTAAAACTATTTATGAATATTAGTTAAAATATACTATCATTGAAAAGGAATTCATTAAAATGATATATACCATCAATAAATTCACACACTACATTACTGTATATCCCATTTTTGTTCATATAGATCATTTTTCTATTAGGTATCTCATGACTAAACTTTTTAATAATGGTTGAATTATTAGACAACTGACTTTGCTATATGAATTTGAACTAGTTGTACTTGAAAAGATTAAATTTCTTATCTTAGTTAGATAGTAGCTTGGAAGAAGGATTTGTGGATGACACCTTTCCAAATGAGAATTTTTTTATTATGTTATTGCAAGCCCCTTGGTTTACAGACATTGAAAAACACCTTAATTCTAGAATGTTTCCTAATCTTTTCTCTCTTAAATAACATTATGGAATCATTAGGAAAAGTGCACGATATAACTATATTCAAGGGTACTTTTTCAAGTTGGAACCTAATCATGTAGTAGGTCATTCCATTCATGAGGATGAATTCTATGATGTGCATCATGTTGGAATATTGTCATTCGTGTGTTGTCATTGATGTCAATAGTCATAATAACCAGAGCAACAAGGTTAATCTCAAGAAGAAAAGTATACTAAGAATCGACAGAAGAACATCACCTTAGGGTTGAAGCAATTCGTGATTATTGTTGATCATGATAGAATCAACAATGTTCCTATGACAAAATCTTAGGAGGGTTAGCAAATGCAGAGATCAAAGCTCGGANGGAAGGAAAAGCGTATGCTCAAGGTGAGAAGTCTCAACAGCCGTTCGATCAGAGTGCTAATGCTCGGTAGCCGTCCGATCAATAAATTGACCATGTTGATCGTCTAAACCCTATGGATGTCATTCATATGAGTAACCGTGGGCTTGAGGATCATTGCAGGATCGTGACCGTCAGATCTGCAAGCCAGATCAACGACAGGGATGAATTGTGGGGATCGGAAGGAGAATTAAACAACTCGCTAGTTCCAATCCCGCAATTGGTCTAGATCATCAGATCTCACAGACTCAGATATCGACAACTATGGTTGATCCAACATGAGATCATATTAAGTTGGATTGATTTGTGACCGTCGAATGCACAATCGCTAGATCAACGGTAGGGATAGATTACAGAGAACGAAAGGAGAATTAAATATCGTGCTAGTTCCAATCCCACAATTATTCAGGACCATCCGATATTATAGCTTCGAAAATCGACGATTGTGGTTGACTAAAAAAAATGCACAACTTCAAATTGCGGAGTTTTGGAGACAAGTTAAATCACTCGCAAGTTGTGGTTCCGCAATCATCCTTGATCGTTGATCTTCTTTGAGAATCTTAACAATCGTCAGATCATTTTCGAGTGGAAGGATAGGATAAGCGAGGTAAGATCTGAGATCTCATTTATGTGACTTTCCATCAGCCATTGGATCATTCTAAGTGGAAGGACATGATAAGCTAGAAGAGAAGCACCATAGAAAGATTGAGATGTTGATCCAAGAACCCAATCGAACAAACATATTTTACTTCGGGTCTAAATATGTGAGGAGGTTACACTCTAGAAAGTTTGAGATGTGACATTCCCGAAGCCCGGAGACTTGGAGAGCCAAAATAAATTCTCGACCGTGAATCATCTGAAGTAAGCCTTAGCCGTCCGATTTGAGAGGACATGTGACAGACCACGGTGGTAGACCATGTCAGCAAAGACATATGGCAGATTACGTCAACAGACCATGTCAGCAAGAAAATGTGACAGACAACGTCAGCAAGGACACCGGGCATAGTCAGAGAATGACAAGTGTCAAGTTGAAATCAGTATTTTAGGTACGTGCAAATCATGAATCTGAGTGACATGTGGCATATACTCATCTCATGACACGTGATCCAGTGATGTAAGAAAGTTATGTCACTCTGGGAGTTTTCACCACTAGCAAATGACAAAATATCCGAAGTCTCGAAAGACAGAATCTCGAAGTAGATATGGTTCATCCGATCTAAAGAAAAAATTCGGGAGTATTCTCATCCGTCGATTTACTACAGTGGAAGGATAGTGTAAGTGGAAATTTTAACCGACAACAAGCGATCTCCACCGTATTATGACTTACCAAAGCAGGTGATCACTTTGGAGGAAAATGGAGCGACATCTATTCAAAACCTCCAAAGTCCCGAATGCCGAAATCCCGAAGTGGACATGGGTCGTTCGATCTGTAGAATACTTAGGCTGCATTCTCAAACATTGATCAAAACATAGTGGAAGGATAGCGTAAGTATAAATAGACGAAGTTGCGAAGTAATCTGTGATCATCCATCTCAATGTTTGATTAAGTCCTAGTCGTCGGATTGAACAATGAAAGGATGAGTGTAAGGATCAAATATGACCATTGATTTGTTTCCGTAAAATAAACCGTCTGATCTGATTCAAAGGTTTGAAAAGTTGAAAACCCAAAGTTCTGAAGGGTGAAGTTCCATCAACCGTCCATCTCATCAAAATATTGAATCGTGACCATTGCATTGATAAGCACTCAAGCACTCGTTAAACCTAGTGTCTAGTCACCGCCGTTGATCATGTCATATAAGGGATTTACATAAAATATAATATGTCACTGTAATTGATAATCCTATGGTTCGGTAATGCTCGGTCACATGTAATGGTTTGAAGGAAGCACCTCTGTAGAATTCAGTTCCTGTGAAAATAACAGAGGTTCTAGATCAAGTTTAAAGGATGAAATTGATCCATATGTGATCAATTTACGAAAATCCTTCACAGTAAAAATAATAATCAATGATTATGGTTAAGTTAAACAAATAGGTACGATGGCTGAAAACCAAGGGACACAGTGTGCCACTCTCACACCATTTTGAAGAATATATAAATGAAGAAGAGTGTTGAGAAGAAGTGTGTCTCTGTAGTCTGAATCAGAGAATATATTAAATCAGAGAAGCAGAGAGAGACACAGTAAAAGAATTGATACAGAAGTTGTCCAGATTCAAAAAATAAGGGTGGTTGGGTGGTGAAAGGGAAGGTTGGTGTCTGCAGAGGGAGTTGGTTCTTCCTTGTCAGTTGTAGCTGACTAAACAGGGGTTGTAGCCTCCTACCAGTTGGTGCTAGTGAACTAGGGTGTGGGTGCATCCTGATCAGTCGGTGGTGATCAAAAGGGAAGAATATCTTCCTTCTATGTAACATGTAAAACAAATTTTGTAGTTAATAGAAAAGCGTTTTTGGTTTTTCCTATTTGGGTTCCACGATAAAATATTGTGTCAAAATTTTATTTGCATAAATAAAATAAAATTGATAAAATTACCGTGTCACTGATTCACCACCTCCCCTCTCAGTGACATGATCTGATCCTTCAATTGGTATCAAAGAGGGTCTCTTCAAAAAATGTTTAAATCACTTGAAGAGGAATATACATTAAAATGGATCAACAACTGAAGATGTCATAAAAAATCCCCCTATTTAATGGTGAAGACTACGTCTTCTGGAGTGTTAGAATGAAAATCTATTTGATGTCCATTGGACTGGAAGTATGTACATTAATGGAAAAGGGATATGATTTTCCAAAAACCACTCCCACAAAATCATAAGACAAGAACAAATTTTGGGACCAGGCAAAGAATTTAAACACACTACAAGCTAGAGTGAGTAAGAAAATCATTGCTAAGGTACTAAACTGTAATAATGCAAAACAACTCTGGGATAAATTGGAAACCATATATGCAAGAGAATCCAAGGTAAAGAGGGCCAAACTCCAGACTCTCGGAGTACAATATGAAGGTCTGAAAATGATGGATGAAGAGAATATCTCAGAGTACTTTGAAATAATCGATAATATTATTAATGCAATCAGAGGATTGGGAGTATAAGTGTCAGACAATGAGATAGTTGAAAAATTACTAAGAACACTACCTATTCTATACAACACTAAAGTGTCATCTCTTGAAGATCGAGATAATCTAGATAAACTCACCATGGATGAATTGTATCGAATCCTCACTACCTATGAGTTAATATTAGGTCATGAGAACCTCCCATGAGGAGAGGCAGCCTTCAAGGTTCTCAAGAAAATAAAATTTCAAAAGAAAAAACCTCAATCTAGCCATCATGAAGAATCTGATGTGGAAGAAGCCAATTTTATAAAGAAACTTCAGAAAGGAGCAGGGAAGTACAAAGGCAATCTCTCTTTCAAATGCTTTAACTGTGGCAAGTTTGGCCACTTTTCAGCCAAGTGTCCCTATCCCAACGAAGACTCTAAGGATGAAGAAAACAAAACTAAACAATACAAGAAGAAGGAAAAACCCAACTACAAGAAAAAAAATTACAAAAGATAAAATAATTTCTACTCAAAAGAAGAAGACAATAGTTCATCAAAGTCCAGTGACAGTGATGAATCTGATGATGATAAAGTCCTTTTTCTAGGTATTGAAGAGTCTAAGAATATAGAAGAAACTAAACATGAGAAAGAGTCAGAGGATGAAGCATAAGTTAATATGGAAGAATAACTTCTCAGTGCCTTGGATGAGTTAAGAAGACACAAAACCAGATATAGACAACTGAAAAGTTTTGTAGTTGAACAAAAAGAAAAACATGAACAAAACTAAAAGGAGATGGATAAACTCATGAGAAACTTGAAAAACCAAATCCTAGAAGCAAATAGAATTGAAGAAATTCTGGAAAAGTATCTTAGAGAAAAACAAACAACCTGTGAAAGAATGGAGGCATAAATAGTTCACCTGAGAAAAGAACTAGATGCAAAGTTCATTCAAACAAAATATGAAAATAGTTCTAAAATATTAGATACGATTATTACCACACAAAGGGATTCAGGTAATAAAAAAGGAATAGTCTATTCTCAAGAAGAAAGGAAATTTAATTCAAAATATTATGCAGATATTCTCCTCAGTACATTAAGGGAGAAAAATGAAGAGAAGACAAGAAATGATCAGAAATCCAGAGGACGACTTCCACCCATCAAGAAGGAAAATAAGACAATACCAAAGAAGTTTTATCAAAACAGGTATCCTCACATTTTCCTTGGTTATTTCTTTGCATGCTCTAATTTCGTACACAAAGTTATAAATTGTAGAGCACATAGAAGGAAAAATCACAAGGTTAAGAACTATATCCCTAAGGATAACCAAGCAGTAAATCGAGTTAAAATAAGAAACTATAACTCCTTTTCACCTCTATACGAAGGGGACCTACAATGCTTCAGATGTCATAACTATGGGCATAAGGCCATTAATTGAAGATTAATGGAAGTCTTAGAACAACCAAAGTTTATTAGCGAGAAAAAGAAACTTTGGAGAGAAAAAACATCAAAAAAGGAATGTCTTATTTCCCTAAAAGATCAGGATAAAAAGGATCTTTGGTATGTTGACAATGGGTGCTCAAAACATATGACAGGTAACAAGGACAAGTTTTTAGACTTAAAGAAACAAAAGGGTAAAGTTACTTTTGGTGATAATGCTTCAGGTAACATACTTGGGAAAGGAACTATGAGTTTGGGAAAAGACAAAGCCATAAATGTGCTACTTGTCGAAAAACTAAAGCCTAGTTTATTAAGTGTCAACCAAACCCGTGATCAGGGGCACTTATGCATCTTTGATTCCCAAAAATGTAATATTAGGAGAGAAGACACATGAAAATTAGTTGGTACTACTCCTAGAAGTACTGAAAATTGTATATACTAGATGCAAAACTGAATGTGGAATGGATGAAACAAACCCTACAAGACATCAAAATAGTATTTGAAGAAACTACTATTATCCACTGTGATAATACAAGAGCTATAGTCTCTCTAAGAAACCTATCTAGCACTCAAAATCAAAATGCATTCCCATAAAGTACCACTATCTAAGATATCAGGCTGAAAATAAGAACATTAAATTGGATATGTTCCAGCACAAGAACAGATGGAAGATATTTTCACAAAACCCTTAAACAAAGATGTATTTGAATATCTCGGGGAAAAAATTGGGAGTAATCCTTCTTCCAACCTAAATCTCTCAACAAAATAATGCATCAGTTGAAACCTATTCAGGAGGAGACAACAATCAACGTCAGAAGGAGTCATTTAGTTATGACGGGAAAAGTGTGATTGCAGGAGGAGTTACCAATGGTCAAGACTCTGATCAGAAGTATTTAGATAGATAGATCATAGGAGAAGAAACCCTTTGCCATTGATTTCAAAGGGGAGAGTAACTTCATAGGAGAGATGCAACATCACATGGGGAGTTTGTGTATGAATTTAGTATGTTTCCCTCAATGAAAAAGGGGGATATTGTTGGATATATTGTCATTCATGTGTTTTCATTGATGTCAATAGTCATAATAAGAAAAGAAACAAGATTAATCTTAGGAAGAAAAGTATACTAAGAATCGACAGAAGAACATCACCTTAAGGCTAAAGCAATTCATGATTATTGTCTATCATGATAGGATCAACAATGTTCCTATGATAAAATATCAGGAGGGTTAGAAAATGTAGAGATCAAAGATCGGAAGGAAAAGCGTATGCTCAGGGTGAGAAGTCTCAACAGTCGTCTAATCAGTGATAAGCCTCAACAGCCGTCCGATCAAGAAATTGACCGTGTTGATTGTCTAAACCCTGCAGACGTCGATCATATGAGTGACCGTGGGCTTGAGGCTCGTTGGAGGATTGTGACTGTCGTATTTGCAAGGAAAATCAACGACAGGGATGAATTGTGGGGATTAGAAGGAGAATTAAATGAATTGCTAGTTCCAATCCTGCAATTGGTCTAGATCATCAGATCTCACAGACTTAGATATCAACGACTGTGGTTGATCCAGCAAGGAATCAGATTAAGTTAGATTGAGTTGTGACCGTTGGAAGAGAAATCGCTAGATCAACGACAGGGATAGATTGCAGAGATCGAAAGGAGAATTAAATATCGCTCTAGTTCCAATCCTGCAATTATTCAAGATCGTCCAATCTTATAGCTTCGAAGATTGACGATTGTGGTTGACTCAACAACAATGCACAACTTCAAATTGCAGAGTTTTGGTGACGAGTTAAATCACTCACAAGTTGTGGTTCCGCAACCATCCTTGATCGTTGATATCCTTCAAGAATATTCACAACCATCGGATCATTTTCGAGTGGAAGGATAGGATAATCAAGGTAAGATATGAGATCTCATTTATGCGAATTTCCATCAGTTGTTGGATCATTCTAAGTGGATGGACGGAATAAGCTAGAAGAGTAGCATCGTAGACAGATCGATCCATTGATCCAAGATCCTGATCAAACGAATATATTTTACTTCAGTTCTACATATGTGAGGAGGTTATGCTTTGGAAAGTTTGAGATGTTAATTTCCCAAATCCTAGATTCCCGGAGAGCCGAAATAAATTCTCGACCGCCAGATCATCCGAAGTAAGCCTTAGTCATCTGATTCAAGAGGAAATGTGACAGACCACGATGGTAGACCACGTCAGCAAAGAGATATGGTGGATTACGTCAACAGACCATGTCAGCAAGAAACTGTGACAGAACACGTCAACAATCCACGTTAGCAAGGACATGTGGCACATTCAGAGAATGACAAGTGTTAAGTTGAAATCCATATTTCAGGTACATGAAAATCACGAATCTGAGTGACACGTGGTAGCTACTTGGATCATGACACATGATCTAGTGACGTAAGAAATGTATGTCACTCTGGGAGTTTTCACCACTAGCAAATGACAAAACCTCCGAAGTCCCGAAGGATGAAATCCTGAAGTAGATATGGTTCATCTGATCTAAAGAAAAACTTCGGGAGTATTCTCATCCATCGATTTACTATAGTGGAAGGATAGAGTAAGCGGAAATGTTAATCGACAACAAGCAGTCTCCATCATATTATGACTTACCACAACAGGTGATCACTCCAGAGGAAAATGGAGCGACGTCTATTTCAAAACGTATGAAGTCCCGAATACTGAAACCTCGAAGTGGACATGGGTCATCCAATATGTAGAATACTTCGAATTCATTCTCAACCATTGATCAAAACACTGTGGAAGGATAGTGTAAGTATAAATAGACGAAGTCACAAAGTAATATGTGCTCATCCATCTTAATGTTTGATTAAGTCCTAGTTGTCGGATTGAAAAATGAAAGGATGAGTGTAAGGATCAAATCTGACCATTGATTTGTTTCTGTGAAATAAACCGTCTGATATGATTCAAAGGTTTGAAAAGTTGAAAACCTAAAGTTCTGAAGGGAGAAGTTCCATCAGCCCTCCATCTCATCAGAATACTGAATTGTGACCGTTGAATTGATAAGTGCTCAAGAACACGTTAAACATAGTGTTTGGTCACTGTTGTTGTTCATGTGATATAAGGGATTTAAATAAAATATAATACGTCGTTGTAATTTATAAGCCCGTGGTTCTGTAACGCTCTGTCACATGTAATGGTTTGAAGGAAGTGCCTTCGTAGAATTCAGTTCCTGTGAAAATAAAAAAGGTTCGAGATCAAGTTTAAAGGATGAAATTGATCCATATGTGATCAATTTATGAAAAGACTTTACAATAAAAATAATTATCAATGATTATGGTTAATTTAAACAAAGAGGTACGATTGTTCAAAACCAAGGGACACAGTGTGTCACTCTCACACCATTTTTAAGAATACATAAATGAGGAAGAGTGTTGAGAAGAAGTCTGTCTCTACAGTCTGAATTAGAGAATATATTAAATCAGAGAAGCAGAGAGAGATGCAGTAAAAGACTTGATACATAAGTTGTCCAGATTCAAAAAATAAGGGTGGTTGGGTGGTGCAAGGGTAGGTCGGTGCCTACAAAGGGAGTTGGTGCTTCCTTGTCACTTGTAGCTGACTAAATAAGGGGTTGCAGCCTCCTACCAGTTGGTGCTGGTGAAATAGGGTGTGGGTGCATCTTGATCAATCAGTGTTGATCGAAAAGGAAGAATATCTTCCTTCTATGTAACATGTAAAACAAATTTTGCAGTTAATAGAAAAGCATTTGTGGTTTTTCCCATTTGGGTTCCACGATAAAATATTGTGTCAAAATTTTGTTTGCATAAATAAAAGAAAATTGATAAAATTATTGTGGCACTGATTCACCCACCCACCCTCCCCCCCTCTTAGTGACAAGATATGATCCTTCACATCATACCTATCACGGTAAACCAAGTGGAGATTATTTTGCTGCCAAAAGGAAATCCCTAAAATATCTTCATGATAGGTAATATTGGCCAACTCTCTACATGGATACTAGGGAATATGTAAGCCAATGCGATAAATGATAGTGAATGGGATAACCTACTCAAACTAATGAAATGAATTTACAACAACAAGTTTGTTCAGAACCATTTGAAAAATGGGGATTGAACTTTGTTGGGACAAATGACCTTCCTTCTATTAAAAAACATTATATTTTTCTTTGTACTGATTATATTACAAAGTATATGGAGGTCGAGAAACTATCGAATGTTAAAGAAGAAATGGTGGCTAGTGACACATCAGGGGCCCCAATTTACTTCATAGTTGATAAAAAAAATTGTTAACCAATATAAAGTTCATTATATGAATCCCTCTCCTTATCATCCATAGGAAAATGGACAAGCTAAATTGAGAAATATAGATATTGAGAATATATTAACAAAAATAATTCAAATTCATAGGAAATACTCGGGAAATATACTTTCCAAAGTATTATGGGCCTATAACACAACTTAGAATTCCACCACTAGTTTCACTCATCATGAGTTGGTAAATATATTTCTCTCCATAGAATTTGAGATTAAGACTCTCCAAATATCATTATAACTAGGAATTGAGATTTCTATAGCTTAGAAAGAGTGGGTTGACAAACTCAGTTCCTTGGATGAGATTCAATAGAAATTTCTCTTCATACAAAATTTTTTCAATACCAATGAATTCATTTTCATGACTGCTTTATCAAGACAAAAGAGTGTCAAGTTGTTGATTTGGAATCTATTTTTTGTTCTAGGTTTAAGGATTTCAAGAATAGGCTCAGAACTAGATGACTTGGTCCTTGTGATTTTGACATGCACTTCAACAATGAATTTATTTGAAATTGTACAATTAACGAATATAGGAATCCAATCCTACTAAATGGCCATAGTTGAAATATTTACAAGAAACCTTTGACTAAAAATAATCTTGTTTCTACATCACATGGCCAAGAACATCATTTGAGTGTGATTGAGTGCATGAATGTGTTTAATGTTTTCTAGTGGCCACATTCACCACTGTACAAATTGTTGTTATGATAAGGCATTTTGTATATACAATGAGGCATGATTTGACTACTGGGAATATTATTCTTCATTAGATCACTAATTTATAAAGTGATTTTAGCCCACATTGATCATGGGATATGATATCTTATCCCTCTAACCTATATAATAGAGGTTAGGGAGGATCAATTGCAATGTGGTTCTATGATGTTTGAGAGTTGTATGGATCCCATAAGAACTCCATACTTGAGTGTGATATAAATACTATAATTGGGAGAGATATAAAGAATAGAATGCCTTCTTCCATCAATTTTTCCCCACCCTAGGGTTTACCCCGTAAATCTCTTGTAAATCTCTAGTCTCATCTCTCTTTTTTGTTTTATCTACTTTTGTTGATTTCATACTTTCCATGGAAGTTTAAATAGGTTAATGATTTGGATATATGTTTATCATATGATCCTAGTATTTCATTGAGGGCCCCATTTAACGAAAAAATAGATTAACATCTATTCATCATCTCATTGAAAACTAAGAGGAAAAAACCATAAGACAAAGGAGTCCTTGAAAACCAGTTTGTTGGTGAGTCCGTCTCTACAGAAAAAATAAACTATGTTGAAATCCCCTGTGGCAGTTCCATAGGATAGTGGAAAAATTGAAAACTAAGTTGCTAGCAAGTTCTTGAATCATTTTGTTTAAAGAAAAAAGGAAGAAAAAAAGAAACAAGAACAAGTCTTTCTTTTCTAAACAGTTCATTACTCACCATTGAGAAACACCCCAAACACCCCAACAATTCATTACTTTCTATAAAATTCCATGTTGTTGTTGTTACATCTATCTTGCCACACTACTATAGACATTTGAATCCATATATTGTTGCTACCACATAGTTCCAACATTTATACCAATTTAGTCTTCTTTCTTTAGAGTGACACTTGGTGAAATCCCCCTTGGAGGTGCCACAGGATAGTGAAAAAAGTTAAAACCAGGTTGTTAGCAAGTTCTTGACTCAATTTTTTTAGAGAGAAAAAAGAAAAAATGTAAAAAGGAAGAAAAAAAGAGACAAGAACAATATTCCTTTTATGAACAATTCATTACTCAACATTAAGAAACACCCCAACCTTCAACTATTCTTTCTCTAGAATTCCATGTTGTTGTTGTTACATCTATGTTTCCACACCACTATAGACATTTAAATCTATCTATTGTTTCTACCACATAGTTCCAACATTTCTACCAATTTAGTATTATTTCTTTAGAACTACACATGCTACTTCTAGTGCTCTTGTCATCTATAAGTAATTCATGTATATTGATTTACATTTTCTTTGTGATGTTACTTAATGATCTTTTCATGTTCAATTTATAATATACTATGGTGGATTACCCACTCACTTTTGTTACCTTGCTTCCTACCCTTTACCTACCACCTCTATAATGTATATATTTTGACACCTTGGAATGATCTGAACTTAATTATGTATATGTTTCAATATTTTTCATATATAAATTTTATTAATATGATTTATTCACAAAATGAGGTAGAGATAGCATGGTGATTTTGAATACTTGTAAACATTGACATTTGAAATTAGTAAAATATCCAAAGATTGATCAAATGACAAATGGGATATGATACCATGAGAGGGGAAATGTAAGGGGGTCCAATGGAATGTGTATATGCCTATCTACCTGTGTCTTTTATGCCTACTTTTCCTACCCACTTTGTATTACATTAAACTTCACTCTATTTTAATGTTGATGTTGAGCCTAGCCTATAGTCTAATTGGAGATATGAAAAGTGGAAGTAACCATATCTTAGTTTTAGGTAACTACCTTCTACTTATTTTCATCTTGTCCCCTACATTATTGAAGCTAGGAATTGTTGGACTAAGAGTCTTTATTTCCATATTTCACCCATTCCAAGAGAGGAAAATTCTAATAAGAAAAAGGGAGCTATTTTTGTGAAGCATGGAATATAGTTTTATGCTAGAAAAGAGAGCTACCATATGATGGGATTGAATATCCAATTAAAGAAAACCATTATAAGATTATGAATATGAGGAAAAGGAGAGGAAACCATAGAGAATATAAATAAAGGAATGTTGTGAAACAATAGATCCCAAGTTTATTAGAGAGACGATCTTACAATCCAACAAGAAAGTTGATCATAAAATTATCCAAGAACCCAGATAAATGTTGTTGGATTTCAATCTAAAAATGGATAATAGTTTGGAATATCTATGCACACACTAAAGAGCATTGGAGGGAAGATAAATTTTGAGGGATCATTGAGTAGGAAAGGGGGTTTCTTCCTTGTGTTGTGTGGGGAAAGTATTGTGATTTCCAAAGCTACCTAGATTGATAGATTAGTAAAATTACTTAGTAGTAGGATACTTGGTTGATATTTTATGCTTTTGTGATGGGAAGAGTGACTTGAGTGAGTTCTGAATTTATCTTCTTCACCCTACTCATCTCATATCTTTCCTAGTGGGTGGAATCCATAAAGAACTACATATGGTTGGGTGGAAAATTGCTCACCCTTGGTCAGTTTAATAGAATTTAGTTATTGGAAATTATAAGTACCTCTTCATTGATATACAAATTATTATTATGTGTTGGGGGCCTACTTTTCCATTTTGAATATTTCTCAGTGGTACTACAATGTGTGTGCCTAGATGTTTTTGTGCATGCTAGAATTGTTTTGTGTGTAGTCTTGTACTATTGTGTATATCATGTAGGATAATTATGTATTTTTCATCAAGTTTCATGTGTGCATTTCAAGAAAAGGAATAAATAATGGTGGTATGCTAAGTTAACTGACTTGAATATGAATAAATCTGGGTAATGTAGATTGGTTAAGGAGAGTTATAGGAAATGTAATATTATGTCATTGGAATGAGGACTGAAATAGGTTGTATGAGGAAGATATAAGGATTAATGTATGCAATATGTTGTTATGAGATGGAATCAAATAAAAGTTGGCTTCCCCTTCTTAAAATTTTATGAGTTATTTATTTTCTAAGCAATGCATGTTATGAAAGGTGAATGCTTGTGATTTGTATTGATTTTTGGATATAAATCATGTTATATTTCTTAATCCTATGAATATTTTTATATAATGCCTATTATTAATATCTTGGGTGAGACCATACTCTCCTTGAGGGAATTTAAAATGTCAATGCTAATGGGTTCATTGTTGGCTTGTCCACTAAACCGTGGGTTTGGTGTTTAATGCCAACAATTGGTTCCATTGTTGTGATCAAACAATTTCTTCCAGAAATAAAACCTAAACATTCCTGGATGAGTGAAAAGGATAGCGAGTGTCAGAAAATTTTATTAAATTAAATTCTAATACACTTCTTATCAATCTAGGGGCGTAATATTGTGAGATACCAACAATGTATGTGCAGGATTTAGTGCATACATGGATTCTAATCTAAGAATCCATACATACATACCAACAATGTATGTGCAAGATTTAGTGCATACATGGATTCTAATGTAAGAGAAAACTTCTAAGTTCTAAACTAATGCTTCAAAATGAGATAACACCTTTAAAATATAGATTACTTAAAATGCTACAAAGGTAATTCATTCACTGGATGGTTATTCACAAAAATTCTTTACTGGTCATGAATTACAGTATTTAATTTATGAAAATTTCTTAAATGTATCAGTAATTAGTTATGAACTAAGTCTCATTTCCAATCTTAAATGAAAACTATCTCCCTGTAGGTAACTATGCTCAATTCCAAATAAAAAAATACAAGCAATTGATGAAGGCAAAGACTAACAAGATACAACATAAACTATTATTCCATAGAGATGTCTTTTATCATTGGATTGATAAACACTTAGTCACTTTAATAGAACAAGTCAAATCCTTTCATTTATATCAGGATCAAATGTTTTTGTAACACAATGTGAAGTACAACATGTTTTTCAACCTTCAGTGAAGACTTACTCTTTGCAAGGGATTGTACACAAAATCACATGAAGAAACGATTACCACAGTCTTTTGGAACTTCCACTAAACAAATGAAAACAAAAGCGATTGATCTATCATTTAATCAAAGCATATACTAGTTATTGAATTCAAAGAAATGAATTGTGCATTAATTATACTTATCTAATATAATTCTAAGAAACTAAGAAACTAAATTGCATCGTTGGCTGAATTGAGGGGACCTCTGAAATGTTAAACATAATGTAACCTCAACAGTCTCACTGTACACTGCCAGCTGTACTTTCTATTCTTGTTTAGATTGAGCCTATTTAGCTCAACCATCTTGCATTGTACTTATCTTCTCTTCTTCATACATTCCAATATACTGTTCTATTCTTTTCTCTCTGCATTTCTCTTTTCTTCACAATTTATCATGGTATCAGAGCTACAATAGTAAGCCTTTTCACACAGTCTGGAGAGAAACACGGTCCTCACAATGCAGACCTTCACGGATCTTGAGAGCACGTGACATAGTCTCTTTCACAAGGTTTGGAGAGTCGTTCGTCATACTCTCGAAATATCCTCGTAGGAAACTTCCATGAGGAAGAAGACCGTCTTACGTTCAAAAGATCAACGTAGGAAGCTTGCAGAGGTTTCAGAGTGTACTACGCTCGAAAGAATGAGGAAGAAGAGATCGAGAAAGAAGAAACTTTAAAGATTCTTGCACATTTTTCAAGAATTGTCAAAGATTGACGAAGAAGAGATGAAGAATGGAAGAATGTTTAAAGAACTCGAAGAATTCCTTCAAAATTGTTAAAGATTGCTATAGAACGCAACATCGTTTAAATTTTTTCGAAAATCTCTCAAATCTGTCAAAGATTGAAGCAGTGAACAAAGAATCCGTGTATTTCTTTCAAATCTTTGAAAGATTCACAAATATTTCTTCCACAGGAGCAAAGAACGCATCTCAGGTTCAAAGAACAACTGTCGCAGCCGTAAGATTCATCCTGAGAATGGATCTGAAGCGGGAAACCAGTTCAGAAGGTATGAGGAGAGCGTGGAAAAGGTGAAAGAGTTTCAGCCGTTAGATCTTGCGCAGAGGTCTGACAACCATTCGATCCGCAAGAAAGTGCACGAGGTTTAATCCTCTGCAGCGCCAAGGAATTTTTTACCTGTGAAGTCCCAACATCATCTGGACTGTCCATCAAGAGACACGTGGCGAGATCGCGGCACTTCGTGACTCGCAAGGTGTAAAGGTCAGAAGACTGTCGTGAGAATTCGCGAATCGCGAAATTCCGAGTCATTCTAGACCGTTGGATTGCGAAAGATCATGAGTCGTCGATCTTGTCCCCTCGCAAAATCAATAATCGGGATTTGGACCCGCAAAGGGGATTGCACTCCAAAAACTCCAATACGTGATATCGTGAAATCCTGAGAGGAGTTGTGAGTCGTCCATCTCAGAGGACAGGTGGAAACAGATCCAAGTGCCATCAAATCGACATTTCAGAGTTTGCAGTTTTGAAAGATCGTCGCAACAAGAGTTCTAAACTCGCGAAATCGCGATTCACGAAATAGAGATAAGATCATAGCCATCTGTTTGACCGGACACATGGCGGACATCGAGGAAACCGTCGACATTTCGGCATCCGGGGTTTCAAGTTGACAGAGAAGTTGTGTCAACGGAGCATCGCAAGTCGCGATATCCCGAGGTTGGATCAGGACCGTCCATCTTGTGGGGACGCGTGGTGTAAATCTGAGGAATCGGGAAAAGTCTCAAAAAGGAAAGGGCCATCGGCACATCGGGATTCGACAAATCGTGAATCCTGAGGACAAGAAGCACGAGCATTTCGAAACTCCGAAGTCTAAAATCCCGACAGGAGGAAATCTCCGTTGTG
>SNQJ01S0119669.1:27322-48681 GCA_010110895.2 Picea sitchensis
TGATGACATGATCTATACAAGAAATCTTGAGTTAACAGATTTTAAACATGCCATGCAATTTGAGTTTGAGATGATAGATCTTGGCATAATGAAATATTTTTTAGGGATTGAGGTTCATCAATCAGCCAAAGGCATTTTTGTCTGTTAGCAAAAGTATGCAACAAACATCATCAAAAGATTTCGCATGGAAGGATGCAATCCAGCAGAAACTCCCATACCTTTAGGCAGAAAGTTGAGCGAGACTGATGAAGGTCCTATAGTGGACTCTACTTTATACAAAAGTTTAGTAGGCAGTTTGTTGTATCTTACAGCAACTAGGCCTGACATTATGTATGCAACCAACCTTGTTTCCAGATTCATGGAATCCCCCAAAGATTCACACTGGAAAATGGCAAAACGAATTTTGAGATATGTAGCAGGAACACTAAATTTTGGCTTATGGTACACTAAATATGATAGTAATCAACTCTCTGGTTACACAGACAGTGATTTTGCAGGTAGCCTAGATGACAGAAAATGCACATCTAGACATGTTTTTCAACTGGGCACGAACCTGATTTCATGGGCATCAAAGAAGCAACCAATTGTATCAATATCTTCTGCATAGGCAGAGTATGTCGCTGCTACCTTAGCTTCTTGTCAAGCTGTGTGGCTGACAAGAATATTGAAAGATATGTCACATACAAAAAAGGATCCAACTCCTATTTTTTGTGACAATACTTCAACAATTGCTCTATCCAAGAATCATGTGTTTCACAAGAAAAGAAAACACATTGACACTCATTTTAATTTCATACACGAGCTAGTCAATAATGGTGATATTGCACTACAATTTTGTGGTTCTCGAGATCATCTTGCTGATATCTTTACAAAGCCACTAGGAAAGTCAGTTTTTGATTTTCAGAGACAACACATAGGCATAATTAGTGTTGATGATTGTAACTGTTGAGTTTAAGAGGGAGTGTTAAACATAATGTAACCTCAACAGTCTGACTGTACACTGCCAGTTGTCCCGACCAGCTGCACTTTCTATTCTTGTTTAGCTTGAGCCTATTTAGCTCAACCATATTGCATTATACTTATCTTCTCTTCTTCATACATTCCAATATATTGTTCTATTCTTTTCTCTCTACATTTCTCTTTGCTTCACAATTTATCATGAAATGGATTCACACTACAGGAGAGTTACAATGCTAAGGACCGAGCACACACATACGAATTGACTCAGAACATCATCTTGGTCACTCTTGTATCAATTAATTCAAAGGTTTAGTAATACAAATTAAAAGTATAGTAATGATCTGATACTATCCATTATCTTTTACACTGTATGATCTCAGGTTTATATACATATACATTACAAAAGAGAGTGCACAAAGAATCTACATGAAGAATCCATGTCTTGAGCACATCAATTACAACAACATAAATGATAAAGATAGGTACAATTTTGCATTTATGGTAAATCCTTGGAAAATATAATACATAAATTGAATTGAATGATATTTTCATGACATGTAAATGCATAAGAATATATTCTATGCCCACACTCCTCACTAAGTGCATTGTTTTTGGAGTAGTTTGATGGCTGGATTAACTCAAGGATAGTTCCCACCCAATTTTATCTAGAGCTGATGTAACAAACATAGAACCACCTCGAGGCATCTAGGAATAAAATGCATGTCTCAGATTTATTTCTAGAAGAGTGTTGGTATGTTGAACGATGAGCGTGATGACCAGATACCTGTATGAGTTACAGAATGTGAACTAGTCAAAACCATCATCAATAATAAAGAACTTTTAATCCTCCTAATTTAGAAAAAACAACATAATTACCATATGATATTTGGATGACATTTCTATTGAAAAACATGAGATAACATGGTGAAAGGAATGATGAAAAGGTGAAAAGGGAGGATTAAGTGGTTAAAAAGGAAGTATTTGGAAGTGAAAATAACATAAAATTGGAGGCCCAACATCTCCCCCACACCTATGATATTGCATGTCCTCATGCAAATAAGATATATAGTTGATTGTCTGGTGCAAAAATCATTCAAAACGAAGCAAAATTTGATCAATAACTATGTCAAGAGTATGTAGTAACATTTATCAGTATGTTGATATTAGCATTATCCTTATTTTCTTTTGCGCTGAGTTTCTTAGTAAGTGTTATGTTGTGTAGTGCTATCAACTCAATCTTCCTATCCCATCTCTTTTCAAGCTTGAGTAGATTCTTGTTCTCTAATGTCATTTTTTCATTCTCCTCTTGTAGATGAGCACTGTTTTTCTTTAATACTACATTTTTACTCTTGAAATACTTATCCATGATGTTGAATTATTCAATTTCTTCCTTGAGTCTTTCAATTTTCTTGTTTTTATTTGTTATTCTTGAAGAGACTGGCCTCCTTAGGGTATTGGAGGACATTGTTTTCTTGGTGGGCTAATAAAATTATGTGTTGTCCTTAAAAACATTGAGCACTTGTGTCAAGGGTCCAACATAGTCGGGTTGTTGATACATAGGGGTCTTAGATTTAGACAACCCAGTTCTAGACTTCTTAGGCCATGGATATACATACTCCTTTTGTTGAATATGACTATGCCTTGTTTGTATTGGCTCAATATGAAAGGAAGTATCATTCTTCGTTGGACATGGAGTAACCGGGGATGTAATTTCTACACTCTATTTTTTTGTAACATCCTCGACCACCCATGTCGGGCCACACTACACGAGAGAATACTTTCATTCTCTCTGCAGAACATATTGTAACATACCCAACACCCAACTGAGCTATGCCACATAAATTTTTCGCATTGCATGAAATTAAAATATACATACACAGAGCTCTTGCGGAAACATATATATAAAATGTAAACATACAAATACATCTGTAAATGCATGGATTTACACGGAAATAAAAGTAAATGTATACATGCAACATATGCGGGAAATACCCATAAATATAAAGAAAGATATAACCACTCATAAGATAAACCCATAAAAATACACACGTAAATGACAATGCATCATGTAAATTTATCACACAGTTGACACTTATCTCGGTAAGAATATCACCAACTGCATGCAAATATTCCATGAACCTCCCAGCCTTAGACCACACTGTTCATCACTCTCAACAGTGAGTGACCCCCGAGCTGGGACTAAACTCCACCTGGGTAAAGGGATTCCTAACCATGCTAAGACTCATAGACAACAGGAAAGAATCTGTCACAGGTGCCAACTTAAACTAACAACCTACAGTCCCTCATTCCCCACATGCTTGTCCCACCCCAGGAAGTGTTCCCCTTCTCTGCTCAACAGTCCTTCGACTGCCCCACTTCCTTTCCAGACTTCAGCAACATGCCATACAAGAAGTCTCAGATCCATGTAGCTGCAGTTTAGCACCTTCAGGAAATCAACTCCCAAAAACTCTCTCACCCAAAGAGAAATTTCCCATGGGCCTGAAAACCCACCTCTTCAATATCCCATGAGCCTAACAACCCGCTTCTTTAGTCCAACTCCCAAGATAACCAACTACACAAACAGATATAGATACGAATATAGGTCTAGGTACAGTCATGAAGATACGAAGGATAACTCAATGGGTGTGTGAATGCTCATGGATGATTGAATGAATGATTCAATGATGGAAGGAATGATGGAAATAATATGTTGAAAAATGAACTAAGTCCAAACAATATGTATGCATGTCCCCAAATTGACACTTGTCATGTTGGGAGCTACTTTGGCCCACTTTTCCCCAACTTTGGAACTTAGGATAAAATAATTACCCATACTTTATACTTTAAGAAATATTAATATAATATTTCTTTTTGGCTTAAGCTCCCTAGCTTAGACATTTTTCTTAACTTTTAGCCCCTCCCTTTCCCTAAATAGTGGAGTTTAGTCCCCCATACTCTTTTATCGTGGTCGTTCTGCACGCAACGATGTATTTTATATCAATGTTGAGACATATACAAAAGTAGGCACGCTGGCCTTTAACATCTAGGCTCTCCAGCCTAAGAATAAAAAAACTGGCTCACCAACCTATAAAACACAACATATACACCAAGGCTCCTTGGCCTCAAAATCGTGTGCACTTAAGTTGCTGCGTGCGGTATCCTGGAATGTGCACACTACCTCATTTTACTGCATAGTACATGTGTGCACTATGCCATGAAAGGTGCATACAAAAATGATATCAAACAACTCACCAACTTAAGTACATTTTTATTTACATTTAAAATTGGGTTCGGCCTAAGGATATTACAATCCCCTCCCCTTATTTATGCACTGTCCTCAGTGCATTAAGTACACACATACAACAAAATTTTTAAAAATCCTCAAAAATATGCGGGTATTCTGTCTGCATTGCATCCTCATGCTCCCACGTAGCATCCTGAGGACCGTACCAGGTCCATTGGACCTTTACAATCCTTATGTCTCGATTCCAGAGTTGTTTGATTTTTCGGTCCAGAATGCGTACCGGATGCACTTTAAAAGTGTCTTCTTGCTCCACTTGAATCACATTCCAATCAATAAAATGATTAGCACTAGGTATATATTTCTTGAGCAATGATACATGGAATACATTATGAACATACCTAGATGCAGCCAATGCAATCATATAAGCTACTGGACCAATCCTCTCTAGGATTTCAAATGGCCCACAATAGCAAGCTGCCAACTTTGAACAATTTCGCAACTTTAGGGAACTTCTGTTGGCCTTCACTTTCAAGAATACATGGTCCCCAACTTTAAATTCCCTGTGAGTTATGCCCTTATCCGTATAGTTTTTCTTCCTATCTTGGGTAGCCTTTAAATTTTGATTTATTTTCATCATTTTCTCCTCCATTTCCCTGAGTAAATCTGACCCAACCACTGCTCTATTTTTTGGGTTATCCCAACTTACCGGTGTGTTGCACTTTCTTCCATAAAGTGCCTAAAATGGGCTCATCTTTAGAGATGCTTGGTACCCATTGTTATAAGAAAACTCTACCAAGTGTAGGTAATCTTCCCATTTTGATGGGTTATCCATCACATACATCCTGAACATATCCTCAATCACTTGATTCACCCTCTATGTTTGTCCATCTAATTCTGGATGATAAGCTGTACTAAAATTCAAATTTGTTCCAAAATCCATTAAATAATCCCTTCCAAAATTTTGAGGTAAATTTTGTGTCTCTGACAGACACAATTGTCTTGGGTATGTCATGTAATTGATCAATTTCTTTCATATAAACATCAACAATGTTGGTTTCCTTGTGAGTTAGCTTAACTGGAATAAAATGGGCATCTTTAGTGATCTTATCCACCACTACCATGATAGAATCATGTTGCTTGTTTGTTCTTGGAAGTTTGGTGATGAAATCCATTGTTACAACTTCCCATTTCCACTCAAGAATGGGCAATGGTTGTAGCAAACTAGTTGGGTGTCTATGCTCAGCTTCTACCTTTTGACATTCCAAACATTTGGCAATAAAATCTGCAACTTCTTTCTTCATGCCTAGCCAATAATATTGGCCCTTGACAGCTGCAATAGTTTTCTGATAACCTGGGTGCCCAACATAAGGTACATTATGCATTTCTCCCAATATCATATTTTTCAATTCATTAGAATTTGGTACATAAATTATGTCCATGCATATGAGAATTTCATCATTATCTAACTTGTATTCTTCAATTTTCTGTTGCAAATTACCTTGTTGTAATTTTTCCACAAATTCCTTGTATTGCAAATCTAATTTTGTAGCCTCCAAAATTCTGTGTTTCAAATATGATTGGTACATGATAATGGTTGTAGCATGAAATTCATGCACTCTTGTGTTGAGTGCATCATCCACTTTGTTCTCTTTTCCCTTGATATGCTTTATATCAAAGTCATATTCAGTTAAAAATTCTAACCATCTGCTTTGCCTAGCATTTAGAGTTAGCTGATCAAATAAATATTTTAGACCATCATGGTCTGTTCTTAGCTCAAACCTTTTCCCCATGAGGTAGTGTCTCCATTTCCTCAAGGCATGCACTATGGATTCCAACTCCAAATCATGAGTGGCATAGTGTCTTTCATGCTCCTTCAACTTCCTTGATTCCTAACATATAAAAAAACCATTTTGACTGGGGACTCCACCAAGTCCTTCTTTACATGCATATGTGCATACAATGAAGTCTTCATTTGGGTCTGCAATCCTTAGTATTGGAGAACTTGTTAATAATTGTTTCAAGTGTTGGAAACTCTTTTCACAATCCAATGTACACTGAATACACCCTTTCTTTGCAAGGAAGTGATTGGGTGTGAAATCTTTGAGAATCCTTGAATAAATCTCCTATAGTATCCTATAAAGCCCATGAATTATCTGACCTTTGTCACATTCTTTGGCACTGACCAATATCTAATTTATTCTATCTTCTCAGGATCCATTGCTATCCCATCCGTTCAAATGATATGTCCCAAATAATGAATTTTCTTCTGATAGAATGAGCACTTGCTCAACTTGGCATACAACTGATGCTCCCTTAATACTTGCAACACCATTCTCAAATGATTCTCATGCTCTTCTTATAATTTAGAATATATAAAAATGTCATCCAAAAAGACAATGACAAATTTGTCTAAATATTCTCAGAAAATGTCATTCATTAAGCACATGAAAACAACTAGTGCATTTGACAACCCAATGGCACCATTGTGAACTCATAATGACCATATCTTGTTCTGAAGGCGGTCTTGATGATATATTCTTCTTTAATCCTTACTTGATGGTATCTTGACATGAGATCTATCTTCGAAAATATCTTTTCATCCTTCAATTGATCAAAGAGATCATCAATCCTTGGTAGAGGATACTTGTTCTTTACGATCACTTTATTCAACGCTCTAAAATCAATGCACAATCTTAATGTCCCATCTTTCCTCTTCACAAAAAAGACTGGGGCACCCCAAGGTGACATACTTGGGCGTATATACCCCTTCTTCATAATCTCTTCAAGCTGCATTTGCAACTCCTTCAACTCTGGTGTACTCATTTGTAAGGAGTCTTTGACACTGGAGTTGCTCCAGGTATTAAATTTATAGAGAAATCAATATCTGTTTTTGGGGGTAGTCCTAGTACCTCCTTGAACACATCTTCAAACTCTTCCAGGAATGCATAATCTTCCGAATTTGACACCTTATCTTTAGGTGTCTCTTCCATATGGGTTGAAAATATTTGTCACCCTTTTCTGTAACATTTCTTCAGCTGCAATGCTGAAATTTCTCTAATGGTTACTGCCCTGGGAATTATTCCTTATGCTCCCTTACTCATCTAAGCAAGTGAATTCCTTGTTATGATAGTATAGGATAGCATGATGTTGATCCAACCAATCCATCCCAATTAGATATTCATAAGAAACTAAAGGCAAGATGTTCAAATGTTCCCTGGTGTTCAGTCCATTCATGTCCATAAGGCATGACTTAACCATCTCATTAACTTTTATTTTGGCTCCGGTAACCAGCTGCACCAACCAGGATTTTCCATGCTTGCTTCTTGGCAAATGAAAAATTTACACTATCTTAGTATCTATATAAATATGACTAGCTCCTGCATCAATTAAAATAACAATGGTTTGGTTGTTGATCATACCTTCCACTTCAATCATATGTGACTGATACTCTGCTTGTTTATTTTCCAGGGCTGCATAGATCCTTGGTAAATTTTTGCCCATGTCCTTCACTGTTTCAACTTGCTGTACATTGTGGACAGTCCTCACTTTTTCACCTCTGTGAGGGAAATATATGAACATATGATCTCCTTTACAACCCCAACATTGTATAGGTGGCTGCCTTGGCCCTTGACCCCCTGCCTCAATCACTCTTGGTTCTCTAGAAGTTGGATGTCCCTGAGGATTATTTCTGAATAATGGTGGCTTAGTTCCCTTCTTCCTCTGATCCATATTGAATTTATTTTTCTCTTCCCAAGATTTTTGGAAAGTTGGCCTTGGTTTTTGTTGATCATATAGGCATTTAGCTCGCCTTATGGTCTCCTCCAATGTATTTGGCTCATCATACTGTATTTTGTCACTGATGAATGATGGCAATCCACTCAAATACCTTTGAATTTTAATTGTCTCATCCTTGATGAAAGAAACATACTTCAACAGTTCTAAAAAACTTCTTTCATATTCATCAATGGTCATACTCCCAAGCTCGAGTTCAAATAACAGTTTCATTTTCTTTTCATAGTATCTCTTAGTCAAGTATTTCTTCTCAAAATACTTCTTGAATTCTCTCCAAGTAACACTTTTCTCTTTAATGTGTTGCACCTGCACGAGCTGATCCCACCACATGGATGCCTTTCCCTTGATTTGATAGATGGAAATTCTTCCTTGTGCATGAGATGAATAATTATGCAATTGAAAATACTTTCTCATGCGCAACAACCATGTTTCTACATCTTCATCCTTCTTGTGCTCACCATCAAATATAGGAGGTTTGATTTTGTTCATTTCTCATCGCAGTTCATCCACTCTAGAACTCTTATGCTTCCTGACAGGGGATGGACTTGAGTTACTATTTTCTCTTTTATTGCAATGCCTCTGGGAGTGGTGGTGATGTCTGCTAACACTTCTTGTTCTTCTTTTCTCATCAGGAGATGTGTGACTTCCTAATTTTCTTGAGCCACTCTCCTTTTCCAATTTCTTTTGTATTATGTTCAAGCTCTTCATTAATTTCACGTTGAAGTCATCCTGTTGCTCCTTGGCTCTCATAATACTTTCATTATCAACTTTATGGCTTTGGATATCGTTCTGAATTTTTTTAATGGTCTCTACCATATTCACGTTTTCATCCCTTACTTCTCCATGTCCATTGGAGTTTGTTACTTCAATGCCCAAATGGACATCCATCCCTCTCATCTCATCTTCTTGGTTGTAATTCCCTTGTGCCTCTTCCTTTCCTATGGACTCTATGTTGATTCGGATTTGATCTAGTTGTTGTTAACTCTACAAAATGTGCAACCAACAAAACTTGTCAGGCTAACTGTTTCAATAATTCATGAAAAATATGAACCATTTAGGTTCAATAATATATCATAACTATTTCTTCTGATTTCCTGCAAAATTGAGTGTCCAGATCAATTTTTTGGGTATATAATTATATTCCACTGTCCAAGACCTTTCCAATGTCTGTTCCCATGCTCAATTCCGAGTCTCGAGCATGAAGTTATGGTTATTTGAAAATTGTTCATTAATGTTTTTAGTTCATTTTTCAACTTGGTGCAACTATGCGATGTAATTATGCAATTTCACATAATTACATTGGTGGGCCCTTGCCATACAAACAAGGAATCTTTTGAAAGACTTACAGAGAATAATATTTGAACATACACACGAAATCCATGAATTGCAGCTTATCTCATTACTTTAGAAAAACAGAGTACAATCAATAGTTTTCAAAAACTAATCCCACAACATGACTATTCTTCTCTTCAAGAACGAATCTTAAACCATAAAAAATCCTTTCTACTCAGACCTATGAGGCATTATTTTTACATAAAATCCATGGATGGATGGATGAAACCAAATCCCCAAGCTAAGAAAACATTTTTTAGAATTTTAGGATAAATCCCAAAAATCTATGTTTTTTCACAATTTGGGCAGATTTGAGTTAGTCCCCCACCCATATCTCCCAAACCAATTCTAATTTTGAAAAATGGCCCACACATTACTCAATTTGTCATATTTTGGACAAAACCCATGTATTAAAATTTCTAGATCTAATACCATATGCACGAAAATCGAGGCACAAGTTGCCAGTTTGAGTTTTTTTGCTAATTGTGGAAGAATCATTCCCCCTGAGCTGGAGGTCCACATGTGCGAGATGGGTGAATTTTGAATCACGTGTCCACATGAAAACATTGCTCTGGACAAAACTCATGAGCCCAATTTTCTTCTAGAAACATTAAAAAATTATGAATTATGTCTAGTACCGAATTAGCATAGGTTGGTACCGAAATAGGTGGAGCCTTGGTACTGGAATAGACTGGGTACCAGATCATGTTTCTTAAGGGTCAAAGTGATTAGGATCATACAAAATCAACCATTTTAATCGAATTAACTCATGAAAATTAAACAAAACATGCCTTAATCATAAGTTACCTCTTATGCACATGAACAAGGTCATCAAGTGTATTTATGGAGGAAACAATAAATTAGATACACATAGCATAGGTAGAATAGGCTCAGAGAGAGAGTAATATAGGACATTAGAATTGTCAAAACTGAGACTCAACATTCCCCCATGCTTAAGTAATTTCATGTCCTCATGCAATAATGATCTTCAAAATTTCACAGTTGATGGTACTCCTTACTTTATCAAGCATTCCCTGAAGTTTCATCCTTCTTTAGCTCCTAAGTTCCTATTAAAAAATATAAACTTCATGTCTTATTCTTCACATTCTTACTCATGGAAAAGTAGTTATGGTGACAAAGTGGAGTCATGAGTAATAGATTAGATATGTTAGTGATTTGACGTTAAGTCTTATCCAATATGTTTTCGATCAAAGTTAGGAGAAAGGGCTGTATGTGACTCTAATACGATTATAGGATAGTGGCGAAGAGTTTTCTAAATGACTTTGACTTAATAGGCCTCCCTGGCTAAATTACCTTTAAAACAAAAGTGATATAAGCATAGTTTAGATATCATTTGAAGAGAGGAACACATAAAGGAATACATCCCAAGATGATTAAGTCATTTATGATCCAAGTTTTTAGAGATGAAGCTCTTCTTTCTTAGGTAAGGTGAATTACACATACTGAGGGTCCCACTTCTCATGAAAACCTATTTATTTTAAAGATAGAACTCTAAAGTGGATACTTGAAGGTTCTTAATAACATCATCCAAGAGATATAAAGGTCATCTCCTAGCCTTGATTTGATAATGCTTCCGAATGAGACCCAAGGGTTTTTGTTCAGTTTTAGGTGTGCCACTTTATGTTTTTCAACTCCCTTTACCCAGCATAGCCCCACTGCCAGCAAGCATGTTCAGTACCCCGACGGGTTTACCTTAGTACCATACAAGCATGGCCCCGCTTCCAACAGGTCTATTCAGTATCCCAGCGGGTTTACTTGTACTTCCTGATACTTCCTTTTTATTATATTACTCAAAAGATTTAGAATGATGTATATTGTTCATTGACAGTTTTAGAGTATAAGGAAGGCAGGTGGTATGAGAGTGTTATTAGGAAAATAATTAATTGTTTGCAATTATCCCAAGGGTGACATCATCCACATTCAACTTAAATCTCAGCTATTCAATGTATAATGTAACATCTCGAATAATGACTAAGAGGTCCCTCTATTTAATCCGATTAGGGTTCTCATGAAAGTTCATTGCAATTTTGCAAGGGTGGTCCACCACATGAGGTTTTTATCAATACCTCCCAAGAAAATATTGTAAATATAAACTTGGATAAAAACTTGTTTGAATCAACTAGGTTAGTATTTGACATAATGGTGTTACCACTTTTTAATGGATATTTTAATTAGCAATCACTTCTTCAAAATGATGAGGTAATAAGACAAGTGCACCCATTATCATATAGAGATAAATGTGAAAATATCTTCTTAAATGATAGCAAGGATGATTCATTTAGGGTTGAGTATAGAAATGTAGGCGGAATATGCACATGAGAGTAAAAACAATTCAACAAAAGACTTAAATGATCCTTGATAGAAATAACATGAAGAGATTAGCTCATACCTCTGATTACCTAAAGTGAAAACAATGTTAAGCACATGAAAAAAATCATATCACTTTGGAATCAGTACAAGATAAGTAATGGAGCAGGTTTTTGCAGTATCGGAATAGAAAAATGAAAATAATTAACATGGGGCAAAAACATAGTGACGAGATGTATACGAGGGCTTGCAGAAGTTCATGGTAGGGAGCGTGCAATAATTGAGAGTAACCATATGTTTACTGCATAATTAGTCTAATTCCTTTAGTAAAATGAAAAATGTTGAATTTATATGTCCTAGTACTTAAATCAAGCAACAAAACTTGAATATATGATTAGATCTACCAGCACCTTATTACCAGTACCAGATCACCTGAGTACTGGATGGACGTAGGTTTGTGCTTCAGTACCGGAATAGCATAGAGTTGTGGTTTAGTACCAGAATAACTCATACCTCCTCCTTTGATACCAGATGAGCACATAGGATACCATCAGTGTCGGATGAGCACAGTACCGTATGAGCACAGGAATGTTGTTCAGTACCGGATGAACACAAACCTTCTCCTTTGGTACTAGATGAGCACATAGATGACCATTAGTACCGGAATAACGCAGATATCCTCCCACAGTACCCGATGAATGCAGAGTTAAACATTGTTTGCAGTACCAGATGAACGCAATTCTTCAGTACCAGAAGAGAATGATACCGAAATTCTAGAAATGACTATCAAATGAACATGTTGATTTGGCCTAGCCGATGGAAGCTGCAAAATAATATGAAGGTTTCAGCAACCACTTCCCCATTCCTAAGTTTTTTCATGGCCTCATGCAAACAATGTGAGATGCTAAAAAAAACTTCTCAGAGAGTTGCGAACATCTACTAAAACCAATCCAATAGAACTAATTAAAACTAGCTTTTTATTCATGCTTACAAACAGAAAATTTAGGGAAAATGTCAAAAGTTGAATTATGACTATGAATAAAATAGTTTGGAATTAGCATTTAGTTTCAACTTCTATTAAAAATATCATTGAATTGATCATCCTTGTGAAATAGTGGTCTTAAAATAGATAGGTAATGATAAAGCACGAATGCATCATTTTTAACAACTTAAGGAAAAAGAAGAACTTTGAAAAAATATGTCATGAAACACTCCCTTAAGTGTTATCTTCCATTGACAAGGATGCCTTCTCCGCTTTTGAAACCCTTCCAGTATTATGTGTGCATTCGGAGGATGAAGAGATTCCCTTCTCATAAGATTCCAAACAAAATTATCATAACTTTTAGAAAGAAATCTACTATAGGAATGAAAGATCTTAAAATGATTTATTTATTAGCTTTTGACATTCCCATTTATGAAAAGTATGAAAGATAGGTTGCATTATACTTATGTGCAACATTTATTTACCTATCCTACTCTATATGAACAAAATAAAATGCCCTTCAAGTATAGGAATATTTCCAGTGAAGCCATGTGCATAACAGGGTTAGAAATATATCCATACTCAGGTTTAACAGATAAATTTTAATGCATACCGGAGTATGAAGGGCCAACCGCTTTGATGATGAGATCAAGCAATAATGAAAAATAGAAGAGTGGTGTGACCTAATAACTAATTGAAGCCATATTTCAATAGGATCACTATATTCTTGTTTCTCTTCTTTGTTTAGGTCACACTGAATGTCTTCCTCTACCGTGCTACGCAGATTATCCTCTTCAATATGATTGCTCTTTGGATTACATACATGATCTGTTGAGAGTCATGATAAGGACTCCTGAATATCAGGTTCCACTGGTTTCTCTCCATTGAATTCTATCCATGATTCTTTATTCTCCTCAACAAATTGACAAGAGGAATCCGAAGAGAATTCTAAATCTTCCTGTGGAGAGACAACTAGATTCTTGACTGCTGTGAAGATATGCTCTTCCTAAGAGGCGGATATCCCAACTATTTCTAGAATGTGATAAATTTCTTGGAGGAACATTCTTCAAGCTCTTAATCATCCTTGAATTACTCTAGCTGGTTGATGTTACCTATTTCGCAACATAGATTAGTACTCAAGGGGGTTCTTACAACACCCCAAACATGATTTATCATCAAAGATATGAATTTTTAAAATATTTGCAAAAACAAAACACACCAATCTTGAACTCCTTGCATTACTAGGACCCTTTTGTCACCAAGTTATCGGTTCGCACAAGTTATCTCATCATAAACAAAAAAAACTAAATTTGCATAAATAAAAACACACTTGCATCAAAAGAAGAGAGGACAACCTAAATTTGGAGAAACCCCACCAAAGTGGATGTGTGGGCTCTTCTCGCACGTCTTACCATCTTCTCTTCGCCCTTAGGTCATCCATAAAACCAATCCAAAACCATTAAATAAATTTGATTCTAATACTACCTATTACCGTTTACAACTCCCCGATAGCGACGCCAAAATGTTGGTGCAATTATTTGCATAATATATTACCAAACATAAATTATTGACTGGGATTTGTAATCAGTAGAGTTGATGCACTATATGTGCCAATAACAGATAGGTTCCTATGTCTGATGAGTATAGCATAAAGAAGAAACATTCAATAACAAAATACTATGTTTTCAAAGATAACACTCTTCACAAAATTCATAAATTAGAAAGCAAAACTTGCAATCATGCACTCAAAAGATTTTTCTCAGATAATTCCTTGTTCATTTACAAGCTCATGAAGTGGAAATATGGACTTTGAATCTGTTATCTGTAGTTGCGACTCTTAACAACAACTAGCAAGCAAATCTGGGCACACTTCAATAATACAACTCCAAACTTAGAAGAGAAAACTGATAACAAAACTTCTCAAGCAAACAGTGAAAAAGGTTCTATCTTAGGGAACAAGCATGTTCATTCCAGGCTTATGAATTAGATATATGAACTTAAGAAGCTTGTTTCTTGTAGCAATCAAAACAATAATTAACAGACAACTTTAGCTACTCTTAAACATAAATCAATCCCAATTCTATTCTATTCAATCAAACCTTCTTTAGTACAGGAAGCCACCAACATGACTGAAAGACTTCATTATGGGATATGAAGATAAGAGATAAAGTCCTATGGTTCCTGTACCACTGAGAGCACCACACTTGCAAACTCAAAATAACACTCTTTGCTTAGCAATTCCACACATCAAATTCTTATCAATTAAATGTCATCATGTAGAAGTAAAAAATGAAACTATCTATTATTTCCAATATCTAATTACTCACACTGAGTCAAAAGCAAATGATTCTATGTTGAACTTTAAAATGTATTAGAAATCATTGACAACACATACAATTGTTAAATGTTCACACTCATACAATTACACAGAAATCTAGAATTATAATTAGAAATAAAATACAATGAAGCTTACCTTGATTGGATCGGTGGGCCCTTGTCGTACCAACAAGGAAGCTTGTGAAAGACTTACAGAGAATAGGATTTGATCATACACACGAAATCCATGAATTGCAGCTTATCTCGTTACTTTAGAAAAACAGAGTACAATCAATAGTTTTCAAAAACTAATCCTACAACATAATTATTCTTCTCTTGAAGAACGAATCTTACACCATAAAAATTCCTTTCTACTCAGACCTATGAGGTCTTATTTATACATAAAATCCATGGATGGACGGATGAAACCGAATCCCCAAGCTAAGAAAACAATTTTTACAATTTTAGGATAAATCCCAAAAATTTGTGATTTTTAACAATTTGGGCAAATTCGAGTTAGTCCCGCACCCATATCTCCCAAATCAATTCTAATTTTGAAAAACGACCCACTTATTACTCCATTTGTCATATTTTGGACAAAACCTATGTATTAGAATTTATAGATCTGATATCATATGCATGGAGCTGGAGGCGCAAGTCGACAGTTTGAGTTCTTTTGCTAATTTTGGCAGAATCATTCTCCCTGAGTTGGAGGTCCACACGTGCAAGATGGGTGAATTCTGACTTAGGTATCCACATGAAAACATCGCTCTGGACAAAACCCATGAGCCCGATTTTCTTCTAGAAACATTCAAAAATTTTGAATTATGTCTAGTATCGGATTAGCATAGGCTGGTACCGGAATAGGTGGAACCTTGGTACCAGAATAGACTGGTTACCGGATCATGCTGCTTAAGAGTCAAAGTGATTAGGATCATAAAAAATCAACCATTTTAATCGAATTAACTCAATAAAATTAAACAAAACATGCCTTAATCATATTACCTCTTATGCACATGAACAAGGTCATCAAGTGTATTTATGGAGGAAACAATCAATTAGATACACATAGCATAGGTAGAATAGGCTCAGATAGAGGGTAATATAGGGCATTAGAAGTGTCAAAACTGAGACTCAACAATAATGTAAGGGTGTAAATACGAGATCAAGAGTGTAAAGAGAGTGGAAATTTGAAATCCCACCAGCCTAAGAGAGTTAGTGGGTCAAGTGTGTTACATATGCCCTGTGGAAGTTAGGGTTCCTGAATGATCGTGAAATCAATTTCAAACAAGTTAGGTTGGAAATTTTTCTATAAATTATTTATTGGGATGTTTCAAACNTCCCACCAGCCTAAGAGAGTTAGTGGGTCAAGTGTGTTACATATGCCCTGTGGAAGTTAGGGTTCCTGAATGATCGTGAAATCAATTTCAAACAAGTTAGGTTGGAAATTTTTCTATAAATTATTTATTGGGATGTTTCAAACATTGCAAATTTTCATAGTGAGAGAGGAGAGATCTTAGTCTACATGTGGTACAAATTTCACATGTGGGTTCGTTACATTTTTAGAGATATGCCCTATGGAAGTTACAGTTTCCGAATGTTCCTAAAATTAGTTTCAAAAAGGTCGGTTTGGCACTTTCATTATAACTTATTTTCTGGGATGTTTTATACCTTGAAAATTTTCAAAGACAAAGGAGAGGAGAGATCTTGGTGTACATGTGGTATAAATTTCAAATGTTGGTTCGCTATTCTTTTGGAGATATTCCCTATGGAAGTTAGGATTCTTGAATGCTCCTAAAATTAGTTTCAAACATGCCATATTGGAACTTTTTCTATAACTTATTTTCTAGGATGTTTCAGACATTGAAATTTTGTAGAGATAGAGGAGAAATTTTGGTGTATGTGGTAAAAATTTCATATTTTGGTTCATTTTACTTTCTGATATATACTCTATGGAATTTAGGGTTTCTAAATGGTCCTAAGATCATTTTCAAAAATTTGATCCTGGTATTTTCACTATAACTTATTTTCTCGAACTCTTCAAACTAAAAATTTTAGAGAACATAGGAGACATATAAAACTTCCTCAAGTAACAATTTCATAATAATATTTTTAAAATTAGATACATGGCATGCTATACAATTCCATTCTTGGGAAGAGGCCCAAAACATCAAGCTTTAAGAAAGTTACCATTTGGAAATTCAAATTTTGGTTAGACCTAGTAAAGGTAGAAGTAGTGAGAACACCTAGTGAAGGAAGAAATAATGAGTAGACTTGGTGAAGGTAGAAGAAACAAGTAGACCCAATGAAGCCAAAAGTAGGAAGAAGAATCAGTAAAGTTTGGTGCAGCTCACATAAATATATTGGTTTCTCTTGATAATTTAGTGCTTAGAGGTGGGGATTGGTGTCTCTAGTAGATTGGTGTCTAAGAATATCTATAAGATTAGGTTGGTTCCACTCAAACAAATAGATTTGTATCTCTTCCTAATTTGTTTCTTAGTAATGGGGATTGGTGTCTCCAGTAGATTGGTATCTACAAAGATCTATAATATTAGGTTGGTGCCTACCAGTATTTGTACCAGTGGGGATTGGTGTCTCTAGTAGGTTGGTGGCTACAAATAATTATAAAGAGAATTTTTGTGGTTTTCTCTCGAAAGGATTTTCACATAAATCTTGTGTTCCATGTTTTGCAATTAATAGATCTCACATGTGATTTTTTTCTTATGGTTGATGAATGTTTGAAAAATTCAAAAAATGTATTACACTAATACACCCCCCCTATTAGTATAAGTATGTGATAAATAGCTACAAAGGAATCTCATCATATTGTACTGGGAGGCCCATCCACTGAAAGTTGTCACAACATCAAATGTATTTTTTGGCATCTTCGAAAAGACTGGGACAATAATACCCCGAATGAAGGACTTTGTAGGTTGTTCTCTTGTCAGTGAAGTTCCCTCAGGATGGCTCATCGTAATAGGATCTCACAACGTCAAACATTTCATCTTCACATACACACCTTCTAATGATAAAACAAGGTCTTGTACGAAAGAGGTCCTCTCCAATCCAAGAATAGGAGTCATTGAGTTTGATGATCTTTTGTTTTTCTATGGATGATAGATGTTGTGGAAATTTTCCTGTAGCCAAATAGTTAGGCACATATGCAAACCAAGGGGAATTGGTAGATACAAAAAACAAATTCTCATAAGGAAAATCATCATTTAGAGGAGTTATTTGTCCTTCATTATGAATCCTAGAAAGGAAATATGATACTAAAGTTTTCCTTCTAGGTCTATCTAGATTACTAATATTAAAATCCTATAACAAAAAAACCCATCTAGTTATCCTACAATTGGTTATAGTTTTGATCATTAAATACCTAATGGAATAATGATCAGTATGAATGAAAACATCATACCTTGTGATGTAATGTATGAATTTGTTAATTGCATGCATAATTGCTAAAAAAACATTTTCCAATACCGTATAACTTAATTCAGTGGGTGTTAGGTTTTTACTAATAAATTAAATGGCGTAAGATAAAGGATTTTCTTGTTGTCCTAATACTTCTTCCAGGGATGTGTTAGAGGAATCTGTTGAAATGTGAAATGGAAGAGACTATCTTGGCCCCCTCAAAATTGTTTCCTTGGAAAGCTTCTCTTTTAGTGCCTTGAAATCATTTTGATAATGATCATCCCAAGAAAAATAAATATCCTTAGTAAAAAAATTCAATAAAGGAGTGGTTATTCTTGTAAAATTTTCTATGAATTGTCTATAATAGCCATCATGGCCTAAAAATATTTTTACATATTTTGGAGATAATGGAACTGAAAGCTTTGATATGACTTCAACCTTCACTGGATCAACTTGAATTCCTGCACAAGATATGAACTTACTAAGAAAAATGCCAGTACTTTGCAACATACAACATTTAGCATCACTTAATGAAAGGTTAGTCTCTTGGAATCTTATGAAAACTTTCTCTAAATTCTCTAATGCTTCATGAAAAGAATCATCGTACATAGAAAATCCATCCATTTAAACTTCCATGCAATCATGGATTAGATAAGAAAAATAGCTATTAACACTCTTTGGAATGTAGCAAGATCATTATCCAAAGGGATACACTTTGTAAGTGATTGTCCCTCATGGACATGTCAAAGTTTTATTGTCCTAATATTTTGGTGCAATTTGTATCTAGTTATAACCACTAAATCCATCAAGAAAAGAGAAGTAATTTTTACTAGATAACCTATCCAAAACCTGATCAATAAATTGGAGAGGGAAATAATCCTTCAAAGTGGCTTTATTAAGTTCTCTGTAATCAATATAAATTCACCAATTAACTTTCTTTTTAAGAAATATTAGAAGAGTTGAGACCCATTGGCTATTTGAAATTGGGTAGATAAAATTGTCATCAAGTAACTTTTGTAGTTCTTCTTTAACAATCTTTTTTAGAGTTGGGTTTGTGTGTCTCTGGGGTTGTCTAATGGGACAAGAATTCTCCTGACTATATATATGATGTGTGAAAGTATCAGGGTAAATTTGTCTCATGTAATGATAAATCCAAGAAAGTGCATGATCCGTATGAGCATAACGAAATGTATACAAATTATTAAAACATGCTTAACACAGAATAATAGAGATACAGTAAAATTTGTTTTCTATTCAATAAGGAAATAAGTTGAAACTGTAAAATGCAGTGGAAAACAAGCTTGTTGGAATGGTGGCGGGTTATCTCTAAGAAGAGATGTGAATATTGCGCTCATTCACAATAATATGATTACAATGAGGCTCTGAAGGCCTTTTTACAATAAACAGGAATGTCAAAAACCCTAGACATAAAAAAACCTAACCCTAGGAGATGAAGCACCAAAAGTCATGTGGGCCCCGTTTGGGTAAGTTAGTACATCAACTTCTCCGGGTCGTAACGTTTTCATATGATATTCATTTTAGTTGCACGATATCCCATTGGAAAGGTCTATTCGACTGTGGCGATCCCTAAAAATATTGTTTAGGGCCTCAAAGTGGCCCCTTATGTTAGGCACCCAAAAACTAGAAAACAAACTGCCAAAATGAACAAGTTGGAATAGGTGGGAGGCCACCGAAATCCATCTGGATAAATCCTCCCCCCTTAGGAAGAAATGGTATCCATTTCATTGAGTTCCCTCATCGGATGAGAAAATTTCTGTTGAATTTAGCCCCGGGTGAGCCACTTGCCTTGGTGTAGGAGTTGCCCTGCTTTGACAACTCGATAAAGTTGTATCCTTTGTTGTTGGGTTCCCTTGATCTATGTGTCCACAATATGATCAATGGATTCCTGTTGCATGCAATAAGGGTTGAGCTATGTTGTTTTCAACTACTTTTGTATCTCTAGGTGAAGACCAAGGAAAGGGGGAATGTTGAACGCAAAACAATTATCACCCATAACCTTGGTGATGGTGTATGGCCCATACCAGAGTGGGAGAATCTTCTGATGAGTCCCTATAAGGCATTCTTTCTGCAAGTGCAACCAAAATTTGTCGCCCATATGAAACTTATGTGGCACCCGGCGTTGATCATGGCACTGCTTGTAATTGGCATTGGACTTCTGTAAAATATCCCGAACCTGTTGGCAGATGTTATGGATCATGTCAATGAATCGGGTGGCTTTGTCAACTTCTAGTGGAGTAAAAGACAACTCGACCGAGGTATTTTCCAATAGTAGTGCAACATACATGGGGCCCAATGGTTGGATGTTAAGCCCTAATATTGGCTCATTACCCCTTAATTGGGGCATATTATATTAGTAATGTTGTTTTATTTATGTCGGCTTTAGGCCATTAGTTGTAATTATACCTCTTAGTCTCCTATATATACCAAGGAGACATTTTCATTTTGAATCATCTTGTACTTGAACATTTAAGTGGGGAAAAGGAGGTTGCCCCCTCGAAGAGGCTTATTATCTGAAATTATCTCTTTTTCAAGGCGTTGAGTACTTTTTCTGAGGTTTTTCTATGCTATATTGATGTGTGGTTCTTAACATATGGTATCAGAGCTCAAGGTCTTGGGGTTTCGCTGTTGATTAAGGTTGGTTGTCATTGATGTCAACCCTTGAAGAAAGAACCATAGAACAAAGTTTTGGGTAATGGACCCAATAGTGTTTGATGTAAATATGACTCATTATTGTTTTGTCATGGTTGATAAGAAGTAAATATGGATGAACTCCAAAGTGGTCCCCTTATGGTGAAAGCCCTCACGCGAAGACGCTTTGTGGAGTAAGAGAACCCATTCTTAATTATGGAATAATGAGATTAAAGAAAGTGAATTTGTCAGGGAAAATATCCTATATGGATAGTTCTTGTCATTTCATTTCCGGTGGTATGTGGAATGCCACATAATTCCTCACGGTTAGAGAGTTATGGC
>SNQJ01S0119671.1:0-18626 GCA_010110895.2 Picea sitchensis
ATTTTCATTAGATTTAATATTGATGCATTACAATTCTTGGTATCCTTACTTCTAATCCAACTTCATGATAACACATGCTTACAATATTTGGTTGGTTAACGCCTTGATTATTTCTAGGGGATATATATATTACAATATTACAACGTAAAAGTAATGCCATATTACAATGTAATATGGCATTACCATATTACAATGTAATATGGCATTACCATATTACATTGTAATATGGCATACCATATTACAATGTAATATGGTAATACCATATTTCATGTAAAAAAAAAAATTTAAAGCTACAGTAATCATCGCACTATCGACGGACTTTCGTCGCTTTTTTTTTACCATAACCGTTGCTATAGCGACAAATTTTCGTTGGACTGTTCCACGAAGTTTCGTCGCATATACAACAAGTCCATCATAAATATGGTTTTGAGAAAGAGCACTCGTCGATATTACCACAAAATTTCGTCGCACATTCAGCAGTTGCATCGCAAGTTATTGGCTTGGCACATTTCTTCGTTGGTATTGCGGCAAAATTGCGTCATAATTGCGATGATGAAGAAGGTTAACCAATATTGAAGTTGTTGACACGTGGCTAGCTAATTTCGTCGATGTTTCCATGCACACCTGGATCATGGATATAGCGACAATATTATTACGATGAAAAAAAAACTCAACGTTCATGGAAATTGTGACGGATAAGTGTGGCAATATCAACAAACAACCGTCACAATTTTGCTCATATGTACTAGTGGTTGGTGATATTTTTTATCGGCACCTGAGAAACTACTTTCTCAGTGTCAGCCTCGCAATGTAAGCCGATCAACTTGGAAATGTTATGAGGCCTGGGGGGGAAATATCGTAGGTTGACTGGTTCACCTCTCCTCGAGAGGCCAGTCAAGAAGTAGATGTCTTCAGTCCTTGGATTCAAGGACATCCCTACAAGCATAAACACCTCAGCGTCGGGGTGCCAATAATCCACCAAGGCGTTCAGCAGCCTGGGTTGTGCCCTCATGAATGGATACCGATAGAAATTCCACAAACCACATTGCCTCAATGTGGCTATAGTTGTAAGGTCCTCATTGACCATCATATAAATGCCTTCATCCTCTCTCTCTCTCCATTGGACATACATCCTGCAAAACGACAAGTTCAAAGGGGAGTTGACTCCTGAATTTTAAATTTTTTCCAAGTTCTTGAGGGTGTACAGAGGCTGCATTGGGAACAGTCACGTATGCACGTGGGCATACACGGGTTGTCCTTGGAAATCCCACGTTCACGTAGGGATGACCCTTTTTAGGAGTGCACACCCCCCAACAACCAAAGTAAAACCAAAAATGAAGTATTGAAATACAAGGGGGGTTGATTTGTACTTACTTGGTCCGAGCAGAAGTTCATTTCGTCCTCTGAAGCTCTCGGAATCAAGTCTTTTAGCAAAGGGGTGTTTTTGGATTTTTGGTCAATTATCAATTTACAATGGTGATAATGAGCTACCAGCTTCTATTTATAGACTTTTTTGGCCCTTTTTGTCATTTTTTGGACCCTTTTGTCATTTTTTCTGGCTTGAAAATCATTTAACATGGTTCTTGAGTTTCTCATTGGATGTTACGATACACTTCAGTTTTGGTTTGGAAAAAATTTTGGGAGATGGGTCACTTTTTAAAGATTCTTTGGTAAAAGTCGTTTTTCCAACTTTTTTACATTTAAGTTAGGATTCCACCTCCACTTTTTGCATCTCGTTGTCTTTTCCTCTTTTCCATAGGATCGATCCCACCGAATTGCGACACATAACCATCATTACTATTTTAGAAGTGTCATAATTTAGTGGTAGAGCCTACCTCTACATGGATGCCCTAGGTAGATCCTGGTTGCATTTTTGTGTCCATGTCGTCATTAATGACTTTAGGCTTAGGAGTCCTCTTAGGCTTGTCTTGATTATGAGCATGAGCCTCATATATATGATATGTTATCACTCTTGACTTCACTTTCGAGACTCCCAAAAAACGAGTCTTCTTTTAAGCTATTTTCAGACTCTATAAACATGAAAAGATTGTTGAGCGATCTTGTTGTCCTTCACTCTCGCCAAACTAAAATCTGAAGGCATGTCTGTCCAACAATAGTTTACCCATTTTTCGGTCCATATGGTCAATTTTACAAACAAAGGTACACTCTAGGAACTTCGGTTTGCTAGATGAGTATTCTCATGTTTAAGTTTAACCCTTTTTCAAGCCTAAGGGACTAAATTTACGAAAAAGGAAACCACATGAAGTCCATAGTTAATCTCTTTTGAGATTCCCTAAAATTGAAAAGATAGTCGAGTGATCTTGTTCCTTCACACTCGTTAATCTGGTCCAGAATAACGTCCTCTACAAAGCCCATAGTTAAGCTCTTTTCAGAATCCTTAAAATTGAAAAGATCATTGAGTGTCCTTTTTCTTTCACACTCGCTAATGGGTTCAAAAAAACATCTACTGGCATGAGTTTACCCCTTTTTCCAGCCTGTAGATTAAGGAGGAAAAAGGTACACCTCGAGAGATTCATCTCGCTAGGAGAGTTCTCCTCAATAAATTTCACTTTTTTCGGGCTAAGGAGACTAAATCTAGAAAAAGGCATTGAGTCCATAGTTAAGCTCTTTTCAGACTCCTTAAAATTGAAAAGATTGTTGAGTGATCTTGTCTTTGTCACACTCATTAAAATGGTTTTGAAGAGACTCCTTTTCGGTGCTAGTTTACCCCTTTTTCAAACTGACTCGACTACCTGCAAAAAAGGTACCCCAATGGAGTCTTCTTTTGTGCTTTTTCAGACTCTCTAAAAATGAAAAACCACCGAGCTTACCTTCTCTGGGCTTGTTTAAAATTACATTGAAGGACATTATCATCGTGTCTTATTAATCACATTTGCATCTCTATGTCTTTGGCCTAATGTCGGCTCCATGTTTCTCTCAATTGAACTTTTGAAACATGCCTTTTATGCAAGCCTTGTATCACTTTGCCTTTGTGTTTTGACACCTTGACCCATGGAGGAATTTTCTCGAGTGTCCTTTCCCTGCACATGTCTCCTTTCTCTAAGCATTAGTGTGTTCCTTGTGCTTGGAACTAGTACGCATGGGACACTTGTTCCTCCTTTGTAACTATTGGCATAGGGGCAGACCTAGGGTTAAGATACAAGAGCACACCAACAAGCCCTAACTATTGGCTCTTTCAGCTACACCTGCGAAGCAAATGCAGTCTCACCTGAAGAAGATATGGGGGGGTTGTAGGAAATGGGTGTCTACAACCAAGGGGAATATCAAGTGGATCTAATACCAGAACAATCCAACATGCAGATATCACTTATCATCTTAGATCTATTCCACACATCTATTAGATCTACCACAGTAATTCAATACCAGTATATCAAAGGCAAGTAACATAGCATCAATCACACACAACACAAGGTATATGTGGTTCACCCTCTCTCTAAGGCTACGTCCATAGAACTGTGATTTATAATATATTAAGGTGACGCATACAGTTCTTGTCTGTGCTCTTAGCTAGTAGATCTTATTTTTTCTCCTCTCTATCTCTCCCCCCCTTGCGTACCCAACTACAGGGTTGAACTTCGCACCCAGTTGAAGATCTTACAATACAGAAGGCTCTCGTACTCAAAAATTCTCTCTCACACAATGTTACTCACTCAATCACACAACAACAATCACAACACCAATAATAGTAACAACGACGACAACAACCCATCACAGGTCCTCTTGACCTATATTTATACATTACAATCACTCACTGACATATGTAGGCCGAAACCTAGGTGTCAAAACCCTAGGTTTCTAAAACCCTAGGTCAACTTGACCCACGTTTTCAGGGCTTTTATAGCTTGTCTTTCCTTCCTTCTCGCGCAATTCTCCAAAGCATCCAACGGTGGCTTTTTCCACTTGTTGTATTTTCCATGATCCTCCTTCCTTGTTGATCTGTCATCCTCGATTTCCTCGTTCGTCGGCTTGCTTCCTTTTACTTCGCTCCATCCTTTCTTCTCTTTTGCTCACTTCGACCCAATAAAAGTCACTGTGTCTTCCGCACAGTTCACATTTTTCCTTTTCTTCCTTGATCTTCGCATACTTTCATAACCAAGGGCCAATAGGACCCAAAAAATCACTTGTGACTCATCCCGAGGCACTTCATATCTAATCCTTCTATTTTACTTTGACTTTAGACTGTGCAGTGCAGCCTCTGCTTTCTTCTCTATGCCTCCTCTCCTTCCTTGTGCAGACTGTATTTCTTGTGTATGGTACCCAGTTTCAACTGCACCTGGTACCTCAACCCTTTTCCTTATGCTTTTACTAAGAGATTTGAGGCAGATGGTTGTCATAGTACAACTTCAGTCAGCTCCCATTCACTAATTCTTCCTTCTATTCTCCATTCAAATTCTTCAACTGTGCATCTCCTGCTTCTGTAACATAGGTGATCTCATATGGCTTAAGCCAATGCATTCTGAACTTCCCAGGATGTTTGATGAACTTACTGTCATATACCAGTACTAGATCGCCTTGTTTAAATGCCTTCTTCTTTATGTGTCTGTCATGGTAGGCCTTCTCTCTTTATTTTTGTACCTTCTGATGAAATCATGAAACAAATATGTCTTCCTCTAGTTCGACCAATTGTGCAAGCCTCTCTCGAACAATGTCGATGTCATCCATATATGTAAAGGCAACAATTCTTAGTCTTGGTACCAAATATTCCATTGGGACAACGGCTTTGAGACCATATACCAACTTAAAAGGGGTCTACATTGTTAGCTTCTTGCAAGTGGTTCTATAGGCCCATAGTACTGCTGGTACTCTTAAATCCCGGACATCCCTATTCACACTGAAATATTTGTTAGCATTGTTTTCAAGATCTTATTGAATGCTTCCACTATCCCATTTGCTTGTGGATGGTAAGGTTTTATCTTCTAATGGTGGACTGCAAATTCCTTAGTCAGGGATTCAACTGTTTTATTTATGAAATGTGTGCCTTGATCACTCATAAGGATCTTTTGGAATCCAAACCTGGTTATCATGTCATCAAATATGAAGCGCGCAGTTGTAGTTTCACTACAATCCTTAAATTTTCTTGCTTCATCCCATCTAATCAAGTACTCTTTCACAGTAATTATGTACCTTGCTCATGTCTGCTTGCCTGGTGGGTTTATAGGTCCCACGAAGTCAATGTCCCATTTCTCAAATTCTTGTAGGATCAACTGTGGTGCTAGTGGAATTTCATCTCTTCTATATGGTTTCCCAACTCTTTGGCATACATCGCAGGCTCTGTAATAGTCTTTATCATCTCTGTGTAAGGTAGGCCACCAAAGGCCAGCTCTAAGAACCTTTTGCATAGTTGCTTTCCCTGTGTAATGTCCTCCTGTGAGGCACTCATGATATTCTATGAGGATCAATGGTCGCTCTACCTCCATAACACACCTTCTCAATATCTCATCAGGTCCCATTTTGTATAGTTGTCCAACTATAAGTGAAAAGTCGGCAGTGCGCACTACTAGTTGTTTCTTCTGGAGAAGTGTATACTTACTAGGTTCCATTCCTGTTGACAAGAACTGGACTATCTCTACGAAGTGGTCATCAATCTTTCTAATGGCCAATAACTGTGCATCCGATAGTGTATCCTCCAAACTGGTCGGCTCTTCGCCATGTTCCAACCTTGACAAGTGGTCGAGACCTTTGTTCATTCTTCTTGGATTGACTACGATCTCAAATTCGTATTCTTGAAATAATAGAATCCATATACATATTCTCCCCCCCAACACTGGCTTGTTGAATAGGTATTTCAACGCGGAGTGATCAGTAAACATTTTAAAGTGTCCTCCCAACAAGTAGTGACGAAATTCATGCAGCGCATATACCATGGCTAATCCTTCTTTCTAAGTGGTGGTGTAATTAATCTCAGTTGTTGATAGCTTCCTTCTAGAAAAAGATAATGAATGGTCAATATCTCCTTCACTAGGTTGTGCTAACAAAACTCCCAATGCAATGGAATATGCATTTACATGCACTTGAAATTCCTTTCTCCACTCTCACTCTTCGACAGGTTCTATAATTCCTGCTTCCATCATTCTATAGAGCTCAATCTTCACCTTCTCTTTATACTTAGGGTTCAATTTGTAGGGTCTCTGTTTGACTGGTCTTGCATCTGGTTTCAAAGGGATCCTCATCTCTCCCACGGGCCCTTTAATTCCCTTCATATCGGTGAAATTGGTTGGAAACAAGTCCTGATATTCATGCAGTAACTCTGTTATTTTGTCAATAGTAGCAACATCCCAGTAATATCCAACATTTGCAAGCTTCAGTGTTTGATCTGTTCCAATATTGATCGGTTGTTTGATGAATGGTAGCTCAACTCCTGGTCCTTCCACATCTCTCTGGCCTTCTATTTCTGTGATTTTCACCTTCCTCGAATCATCGTCTTCATCATCATTGATGTTGTAATAGCCTTGCAGTTTCTAGAGAGGTGCAGTCCATTCGTCCTCTTCTTGTTCTAAAGGGGGGATAGAGGCCTCCTCAAATCATTTATGTCTTACAATCTGTAATGATTGATCTACTGAAGGATATTGACAGTCAAATAAGAAGGAGGTTACAAAGTTCTGGGTCATACCTTCCCAATCTGCAGTGATGAGGCGTAGCTCCACTTGAAGGTACCAGTTGATAGGGGTCGTGTCTAGTGTGTTAATGAACTTGTGCACTCGCTTCTCTTGAGGAATAGTTCTCCAAGATTCCTCTCAACTTCACACATGGTCCTTAGGGCAGCTTCAACCTGTGTAACAAACTTCGCAGCCTTCTACTTGTGCTGAGAACCGCGCGGTCATCAGGGTAAGACATTGTACCCATTCTGTAATGTTATTTTTGTGTGTCCCCCACCATCTCGTTGGTGTTGCTTTCAAGGCCTAATCCATTTCTAACAATCTCTGTTGTGTTGGTACACTTGCTTTGAATTATTATAGGAAGGTTTCTAAAGGATTCGGACTATCAAAAGTGGACAAGTTACTTATTGTTGTGTTGATCTAGCGAACTTCTCTGGTTAATCTAGCACATATCCTTGTAGATAATTCATACATTTTGTTCTGCCAGTTGTCCAGTGTTTCTTCTGAATCTGATGAACATGCATTGTCACTTTTCCAACTTAGGTTTCCATCGGCCATAGGATTAATGTAATCCTGCTACCTGGCCGTTAATTTGTATATGTTTTCCAGTTCATGTGCGCGGTCTTCTTCTCTGATAGGTTATGTGTATCATTGACCTTCGTCTGGATCTAATGGTGCAATGACCCTAAGTCCATCTCTTTAAAAATTCATTCATCTTTTCTTTAAATCAACCACAGTGGAATTATTGAAAGCCCAGTCAATTCCTAACAGCGTAGGGTAAGGACAGTTGTCATCAACTATCTCAATTACCTCAAAATATGCAAATGTTCTTACTCGGTCGATGTCCATAGGGACATGTTCCAATATTCCAAAGGATCTTACTTCTTGTTGGTTAGCCATCTTAAGACTGATAGGGGAATAGATCAACTTCGGATTTCCCATCAGTGCCCAGGTTTGCTTCATCATGACATTGACCTCCTTCCCTAAGTCAAGGACCAGATAGTCTATATCATATTCTCCTATTTGAGAATTCAAGTGTAATTCCTTATTTTTCCTTCTCTTTTTAGCGATTTTGTGTACTGCCCTATTCAATAAGGGGTCTATCTTTCCTAGCTCATACTGTCTGATTAAATTTTGTATCTCTTGTACAACGCTCTCATCCTGAATCAACTTAATACAAGTATATAAAAAATCCATGATCTTGCTTACCTCTTGTCCCTCTTTTGGTGAAGCAGACTGATTGAATTCCAAATGCATTCCATATTCTCTTACTTGTGGTCATGTCTATGATGAATAACCTTGGTCTTCTTTGAACTCTTTTCTTTCTTTCTTTTCATCAAAAGTTTGGGTCTTCTCTGTAGCTTTCCTGACTCCTGAGTCTTCTGTAGTCTTTCCTTGGGACAGTCTATTTTCCCCTATAACAGCGCCTCCTCTAGTGATAAAAACGAATCTAGGGTCTTCTCCATGAGGTTCAACATATATCATTTTCACTTGTGGGTTCTGTCAAGGCCCTGATCTTTCCTGAAGCTTAGCTAGCAGTACAGGACAATATTCTATAACGTGTTCGAAGGAACTGCAGTAGCTACAAGTAGTGCAAGGGTTCTGAAAATCCCTTGCTAAGTGTCTTGGTTGTGCGTAGTTGTAAAAATGTTTTTTCCTCAACCTTGACCCATACCTCCTCCTCCTCTGAATCCACCACGAGGATTGAAGTTTCCTCTCTGAGGGGAGTTGTACTGCGTAGTGTTTCCTTCTTGTTGTACTTCGCCTTGAATTTTTTATATGTCTTGTGACCTTTTGTACATGAGGTCATAAGCCCTACAATCTCTATCATCATGCCCCATGGACTTACAGAATGTGCAATACAAATTTGTGGGTGTTTGAACATATTTTTTCATGTAATAGCACTCACCAGGGCGATGTCTATTCCTGCATACCTCGCACCAAGGTAGGGTGACTTGCTTCAAAGGGCTCAAAGAACCAAAGGCCAAGTATTCATGAAATAAGGGGTAGTGTTCATTTTCATTGCCTTCTGATTTTCATCTGACACATGAGATGTCTTCTCTTTTATCTTTTCCCTTATCTTTCTTTATATCTTCAACCTGCAGAGACAAACTAGTTAGTTGACTCATACCTGAGCTGGATTCTCCCATAGGGGTTGACTCTAACTTCGTGGCGATCTCCAACACCTTAGCCTGCGAAGAAATATTTTGTTGCATCAGAGGAACTATGATGTGTGGTAAGAGGGCAGTAATAAACCATTCTTTTTTCTACTCATATGGGATCTGAAAAGTCAATCGGTCGGTTAAGGTCTTGAATATCTGATCAAATTCCAAAATAGTTTCATCTACCTTCTACTTGATCTCTTTCAGCTCTGTATTACATTGTGACTCCAAATTGGGTTTCTTGAACTCTACAATCAATGCATTCTTGATCTCATTCAGCGGATTAGGCTGTACAAGTCCTTGGACAAGCTTCATGTAACAACTCGGTGTGCGATCCCTTAGGGTAGTACAAAACTGAGTTATTTTAACATCTTCATCGATGAAATTTTTAATATTCCATACAGATTCACATAGGAACCAGTGTTGATCAGGGTCTTCAGACCCATCTCCCCTAAAAATAGGGAGCCTCATCTCATCTTCCATAGATATTCCTAGGGTTCCTGACTAAGTATGTGGTGGACTACTAGTGGCAGTGCTCTTAATGCTCTGGTGGCTTGGATTACTTTGATTTCTTAATGCTACTAAATCACCAGGAGGTATAATAATACTTACTTCAGTAGTCTGAGCAGTTCCTGAAGTTTCTGGCTCTTCAACTTTCCCTTCATATACCCTAGTGGGTTCTGAATTCTCTTTTTCCGTCAGATCTGCTTCTTATCCAATGTAGAAACCCTTGTCCCCATAGTTCTACTTAAACAAGTTCGCAAGATGAACTTCTTTGAATGCTCTCCCACTGCACGTATGTCCATCCTCTGTGTCGTTGTCACTATCTGAATTCCTGAACATTAGCTTTTCCAGATCTGACCAATCTATTGTATCTTCAAGATGTTCTTCTCATGTAATATCATCTTGATCCTCAACTTCAAAAAATGTATAAATTTTCCTATGGGTACCTTGAATAAATATCTCTCGACTTGGATATATGACTCTACTCTGTCAACAATAAACTCAGTGATGTACCCTCCAATGGTGCTATCAAACCAGTGATCTAATGTTCTTTCCATGGTGTTATCAACTCTCTTGACCTTCTTGATTATTGTCGACATCCAGACCACAGGTGGCCTAGATCTAATCTCAAACTGGGTATCTACTAACCTAGCTAACCACTCGTATAGCTCCTGATGGATTCCTCCAAAGAAAATTTCATGTATATCAGTAAATATATATCTTCCTAACCAATCCTCTGTACTAATATTAGGGTTCTTGTTCTGGGCTTCAACGAAGTCCTTTTCTTGATCCTCTATCCACTTTTGAATCTCTTTCTTTGATGGGAACCACTTTGACATTCCCTCAAGAAGATTCATATCCTGACAACGAAACCATTTGTTAGCACAGGGGCAGACCCAGGGTTAAGCTCCAAGAGTGCACCAACAAGCCCTAACTATTGTCCCTTTCAGCTACACCTGTGAAGCAGATGCAGTCTCACCTGAAGAAGCTATGGGGGGGTTGCAGGATAGGGATGCCTACAACCAAGGGGAATATCAAGTGGATATAATACCAGAAAAATACAACATGCATATATAACTTATCATCTTAGATCTATTCCACACATCTATCAGATCTACCACAGTAATGCAATACCAGTATATCAAAGGCAAAGAATATAACATCAATCACACACAACACAAGGTATACATGGTTCACCCTCTCTCTAGGGCTACATCCACAGAACTGTGATTTATAATATATTCAGGTGAAGCATACAGTTCTTGTCTACACTCTTAGCTATAAGATCTTCTTTCTTCTCCTCTCTATCTCTCCCCTCCCTGCGCATCGAGCTACAGGATTGATCTTTACACCCATCTGAAGATCTTACAATACATAAGGCTCTCATACTCAGCACTTCTCTCTCACACAATGTTACTCACTCGATCACACAACAACAATCACAACACCAACAATAGGAACAACAACGATAACAACCCATCCCAGGTCCTCTTGACCTCTATTTATACATTACAATCACTCACCAACATCATTAGGCCGAAATCTAGGTGTCAAAACCCTAGATACCAAAACCCTAGGTGTCTAAAACCCTAGGTCAACTTGACCCACATTTTTAGGGTTTCGCCAGCCCGTCTTTCCTTCCTTCTCGTGCGGTGCTCCAAAGAATCCAACGGTGTATTTTTCTACTTGTTGTGTTGTCCATGATCCTCCTTCCTTGTTGATCTATCATCCTTGATCTCCTCATTCATCAACTTGCTTCCTTTTACTTCGCTCTGCCATTTCTGCTCTTTTTCTCACTTTGACCTAGTAATAGTCACTGTGGCTTCTGCGTAGTTCACATTTTGCCTTTTCTTCCTTGATATTTGCTTACTTTCATAATAAATGACCAACAGTAACGTAGAATTCTTTTATTCTTTTTCAAGATTTCCAAAATTATTGAAAAAGACAAAAAACTCAAATATAACCCAAAAAGAGGACGAAAAAGTATTTTCTTTTTATGGAAACACAATGAGTCGCCATTGAACAAAGAAAATCCTTACGTTTGTTCTTCAAGCTGTAGGATTTAATATGACCTTAGGAAGTTGTTCTCGCTACATAGAGCTGTGTCCTCCTCCATTTGGTTATTCTTCCAAACACTTGGAGAGTTTGTGTTGCCTCCTGCATCATGAACTTATGTCAATGTCATGCTTCCTGAGTCTGATCATCATTCGTGCTATTTTCCAAGGGAATTTTTACCCAACTTGAGTCGGCCTCTATGCAATTTGTCTCTTAGCCTCATGCCTAGCCATCCCAAAAGTCCAATCAAATCTTTGTTCGAAATCACTGAAGTTCTCTTCCTGATCACTGAGATCATCTTGTTTGTTCCCCAACGAGTCGTCGATGACCTCTGGGTAGTGAAGTTGTACACTCACATTCCACTGCTACCCGATTTTTGAAGATCTTGAATTTGTTTCTCGAGCTCTGAAGGCCTCAACTTCAGCCATCAAGCATCATTGACTTCTTGAAGATGGATATTATACATGTATATCTTTGGTTTTGAGATGTAGATCCATTGTGTATTGCTCGCGTATACACTTTATATAGTTATATGACATGGATCTGCAGTGTATTTGATTGGAAGCCATGATTTATTTCATCCCAAGCATGGGTATGCCCGCCTCGGTGAGACAATTATTATTTTTTCAGAAGGCACCTCCTGAACTCTGGTCCCAGGCTCACTCACTTCGTACGTTGGTGAATATTTCTAATGTATTTCGGCCATCAGATTCTTTTATGACCTCACACATTAGGGGGAATCTGTTATAACCCTAAATTCCACCATACATGCATACTTGGCATCAGGCCATCTTACTTGCTATTTTTTCCAAGCCATCACTGAGAAACTCTTCTTAAAAACCACATTTTTGAAGATGTACATTCCCTACACCATTACTATCCACGTACACATGCTTGATGCACCACTACAACTTGCGTACGTATGCTAGTTGCACCACTACATCCCGCGTATACTCACAAAACTTGTAAAAATTAAAAAGTTGCAAGGAATTCGTTGAGATTACGGGCTATTGGGTAGTTTTCCAACTGTCCCGCGGCCTATATCCCCTCACCCAACCGAATAACCATCCTTTTTGTCATATAAAAGGACGTTTTGGGGTCTCATTCCAAATCTAAGCATAAGAACAGTGAAACTCTGCCCATTTCACTTTCCCCCCTTGCCCCAAGAATTGCAGCCACATTGTGAGTTTTGAGCCAGAATTCCCTATTCTTGCCTTATTCCTCATTCATAAGCCTATGTCATTTCCTAGAGAGAATTGTGAGAGGAGAAAGATACGTGGAAGCAGTTGGAGCTTGGTGAAGAGGAGCCTAGACTAGGTTCGAGGAGCAGTAGTCGATCTCATTGTAAGTGATTTTGTGAGATTAATATAAAGAAGTACTTATTTTGTCCCGCCATATGATGTGTTCAATATTTATGTTTGATTTACATTTTTTTATGACATATAACCCACTAAGTCATATATAAGATGCATGTTTGTAGTTTCTTGTTTTTCTTTTGGTGAATGCAAGTCAGCCTTGGGAGGATATTTGAAGTCGAGGAACAACCGAATGCAAAAGGATAGACACTGGACATGGAGTTTAAGGTAGAGTTACCGGATCCTTATACTTTGTATTTTATGCAAGAATGTGGGGTATTGTCAGTGTAGTTGTTAAATGTAGGAGACTTTAGACGCTTAGCTCAGCCTGCACGTTGAACCCTAGTGTAGTCCATAGGGGGATTTTCCCATTATAGAGAAATTTAAGCAATCAATCAGCCACATATTTCAAACAAACAAAACCTGAACTTTCATAGGTAGCCTAAGAGTCTAAGCCAAACAAATCTAAATTCTATAGAGAGATCCTTCTCTGAAGTTGGCAGGGCTAGATCCAAGCTTCTAAAGTGGTTTTGTAGTTACCTCTGTCTTTTCTTCTACAACCTCTAGAAGTTACAGAGTGTTAACATAGTGGCGACCATATTGGGGAAGAAAAAAATTTCAACTTCTATAAACTCTTGTCCCTAATAAGAAAAATTTATTTCTAGACAGTCAAAGATTCAAATCTTAAGAGACAATTGTTCAGAGGTTGTAAAACTTTGTAAATAATTAGGTAGTTTGTTTAAATTTTTAAGTTTTAGCTCCAAAAAGAATTCACACCAAATCTCATCATGATCCAGAAGTTGTAAAAGTTGTAGATAACCCCAAAAAATTGATCAGGAAAAGAAGTCTAGTAGAAATTCAAGGGAGTAGTAGTCCTCCTCCTAGGGAAACCTCTCTCCTAGAGAAATTTGTCACAATCTAGGATATTCAGTTTGATCTACCATTTGAGAATAGTCTATTCAAAACCAAATATGAAATCTTTGTGGATGAAACAATACTAGATGAAGCCATTCTCCAACCCAATACACCTAAAAGACAATCTCCCAAGTCAAATCTTGATCAGCAAATCCTTCAAAATTTTCGGAAGTTACAAGATATAGCTTCAGAATTTGATCAATATTTTCATGAAGCCTACATTCAACAGACTGTTGAACTTTCTTCCATGACCATTTCTACATCGTATATTAATCCTCAATTGTTTCATCATATATCTACCAACCCTGCTTCTGTATTTTCCACTACCTCTCCAACAACTTCATAGACATTTATCCAACCTATCATAGGAATCTCTACATCTACACCTTCCATAAACTCATTCTTTATCCATCCTCCTATACCAATTATGGAAGAAAGATATGCTCCCCTCATTTTGGCTTCTCCTTTCCATAATATGCCTCGAGACTATCAAACTAGGATTCCTTGGTTTGATGGCACTAGAACTATGACTGCACAATAACATGTTGATAAGATGAATGACTTCTTTGACCTGCAAAAAGTATATGAGAAGATGTCAAAATGGGATTGTTTGCCCAAAGTTTAAATGGAGAAGTCAAAAAATGGTTCAAAGCCTTACCAGCTGCTAGCCTCAATGACATTACTACTTTTCACCAATATTTCCACAATAGATGGGAAGTTAAGAAAAATCCACTTCATATTTTATCTAAATATGAAAGTATCCAAAGATATCATGGGGAAAGTGTGCATGATTATTGCACTAGATTTAACAATATTTATAATTCAATTCCAATAAACATTAAACCCACACAAGGTTTGGCTTTGATCAAATTTCTTGATGGTTTTGATGTTGATATGTCTTATCAATTGAGAGAAGGAAATCCTGCAAACTTGAAAAAAATGCAGAGAGATGTGGTGAGTGTAGAGGCCAATCTGCTAGCTAAAAAGGATAGACTTAGAACAGAGAGGAGAGTAACTATAAAAGAATAACCGTATACCTCTTCTTCTAATGCTAAATTAGACTCTTTAGTTAGAACTATGGAAAGGATGATGGAAATATTAGACATTACTGATAGGAATCCTCCTAGAGAATATCAACCTAGTCCCCAAATCAAAAATCCTAATTTTAGGATAAATCAACCCCAAATCAGACAAAGAGAACAAAGAGGTCTAGATCAATAGATTAGGCCCCCTTTTCAAGAAAATTATGTTGATGAAGGGGAAGAAACAATTGAGGGCCTTGATGATGTTCACATCAATTTAATGGGAATAAATGATAATTATTCTATTTTTATCAATCAAGAAGAACATGATATTTTCCTTCTTTCACAAACTAAAATTAATGAGGAAGAGTCAGATAAGGAAGCTTTTGAAAATGCAATTATGGAATTCCATAGACAGTATAACCTAAGAAGTAATAAGTCAACTGATAATCCTACTGAGAAGACTTTTGATATTAAAAAGAAAACTGACACATCAGCCAAGAAAATTCATGATATTCCCCCTAAAAAGAACACAAAAGTTCCAACCAGAAGAACATCTGATTTTGTCTCAAAAACAACTCAAACTATGATCCGAAAAGATATTTTAAATGACAATGGTTGAGTTACTAAGCATGTGTTTATTAACCATTTAGGAAGATGGATGAAAGAGGAATAATTATATACGAAACATCACAGCCATATGTACATATACAGATCTGAAATAAAGAAATAAGGACAACAAACCATAGAACACCAAAGTGATAACAAAGTTTAGCAATGTCTCCTATGTCTCCGGGCCTTTGTCTCAGTGGGTGAGGCTTTCTTATTTTTGTTATAAGCTTTAAAAGTACATCACAATAGTGCTAAAAGGTTACAAAACTGATTTGCTCTTGTTCTACCATATCTCTAGAACCCAAAAAAATAATTGGCACTAAAATCGAATGACCGAAGCTCCCAAAAATGGCCCGCAAAGGTGCGCTCCTCAACAGCTTCCCTACATAAAAATGGCTTTGGCCTAGAAAATAGTCAACATAAACCTGCTATGAATCTCCTCATGGCCTCAAGAAACCATGGCTTATATAGATCTGAATTTGGTAACCATATCCCAACTTCCCCCCAAGATCTGGCCTCAAAAAGGGCCCAATATCCCCCAAAAAGGGCCAAAACATCTCCAAAACTGCCTATAAAATCAATAAAAATCCATATACTATAGTATAAAACCCAACAATAGTACATAAACAAGGTGCATCCCTCGAACTCAAGGCTCCTGGTCATATGGAGGGTGGCCATGTGGCTAGGAACTAACAACTATGTGTTGGCCCCCTCCTGGATTTTGTCTCCTGGTCAGATTGCAGGTCCATGGTGCCTTGGGATATGCTCCATGCGCCCTATATAGATAAGCCCCCAATACATTAGCCTATGGTTTTATCCCCTGGTCGGCTGGCTAGCCCAACCAACCAGGGATAACCACTATACTTCCACGCTAACCACCAAACAAATCGGGTCATATGCATTACCCCATGCGACCGGGGTTAGTTCCCAATTTATTTGCATGCTATGGTAAAGGGGAATGTCACATTACAAAGGGCATATGGTAAGGTATCCACCAGGGGCTGGGGCTTATCTCCAACCCTAAATTCCACCACCATACAATGTGTGTAAACTTAAATATATTCGGAAATGTATAGTAGTAAGAACTACTATATAGGGGGGTTGGTGCTCAGCCTTTGTGAAAGCTCTACGCCCCTGCCTAAGGTCACAAGGTCGACTCCCCTGGAGTCATAATAGTTTTGCAAAGAAAAATTGAACAAACTAATGGGTGCCATGTGGCATCCCATGTCTAGGCCACGTGGCACCTCATCATTCACCAAAACCAAATGCCACATGTCAACCCTTGACTGGTCCAGTTGTCTTCCTATGCCACGTGTCTGCTCCAACTGTACCCTACCACGTGTGCCATGTGTCGTACATTCATGCCACATCATCCATACAGATGTGCCACGTGTTAGTCCATATGCCTAGTCATTGTACGGTCAGCTGCCAACTGTTCCTGCCATGTCAGTTGTACGGTCATACGACCTATACATTCAGCTGCCACGTGGCACTATACGAACTATGCAATCATCATATTTTTTTCTTGTTTAGCAAAATGAACAGATCGCCATATCTGGAGCATACAACGTCCATTTCAACCCATTCAAGTTGTGTTGGGTTTGTAATGACGAGGCCTACACACACGTCTATTTTGAAACCATTTCGAGAAATTTTATTTTTAGGCCTTTTGGAGCCCCATCAAGCTCCTGTATCCAATTATGGATCACACCTCCCCACTAAAGACCTTTTGTTCCCACAAAAGGTTACTGACTAGTCAAAATTCTCAGGATAAGTCGTTTGGCTTGTTCTCTGTCTTTGAACTCTGTCCTATGCACATGTCTCATCAAGATCAATTCTAAAACAATCATGATAACTGACAGCATATTGTTATCCATTTGTACCCTGTCACATCTTACTGAAGCCACTATTATCCATGCATGCAACATTACTAATGATAGCATCAAAAATATGACTGAAAATGAGCTAATATACTTGTAATATTTGCATGACAATAGCTTATCTTGAAGCAAATTGTGATTGATCTTCCATTCTACAATCATCTCATGTTCTTGCTTAAGACCGATTACTTGATTTGAAACAATCATAGGTGTATTTCTTGCTTGAGATGCCTCTATTAATTTTTCCATAGTTTGAAGAGTTTTAATTGCCTTTACATGATGAGCATGAACCACATATTATTGACCTTATTTGGTTAAATGATATTGATTATTTTCCTTGTAGAAGATTTGTTTACGATCATACAAGTATGGACTCCCTAAAACCATTCCACATTATGTCATGAATTTTTGAAAGGGGTGATCGAATGGAGGTAAACTCAGAACAATATCGTTTGACTCAAAAAACTACGCTAGAAATGCATAGGGAAGTGAGGGCCACAACTAACTTCAGTCAGTAATTTGAGTTAAAGTGAGAATAGAGGTAAGACTTGGGAGAAAAGGGAGGAGACTACTCTGGGCATCATGCCTTCTAGAAACTTGGGAAATAAAACAAAACACTGAAATATGCCTAAATGACACGGTGATAACTGCACATTGATCAAACCTATCATACTATGCAGCCACAACCATCTGATTGGATCCTCCAATTCTGAATCATTTAGTGCCAGGTGAAAAGACAACGTGGGAGACTGTTTAAAACTGCTACAGAGATTGCAGTGATCAATCATACATCATCCTACAATATGCGACCCTTGACTGGATCCTCCAATTCTAAGTGTTTCAAACAGCTGACAGACAAAACAAAAGAAAAGAGAAGTTGACTTCCATTAATTTGACAGTCTCAAATCTAAATACATAACCAGAGCTTCCTCAGAAACTTTACAGTCGAGAGCTTAGCTCAACCATCGATAAATTACCAAAATGGAAAAATTACCTACATATACTCAAAGCAAAACAACAATAGTGAAAACGAGACACTACATTGAAAACATTGTGTCTGCATGTCTGCTGGCAGTCTGCGCATGCAGTCTCTGAATGATCATGTGCTTATGATAGATGCAATCAGACTCCTGACAACCCTGCGAATGAATCGACATGCCTTTAATCCTTTACTGGACTTTCCATTTACAATGGAAACGATGTCTAACCACCCCCAACAACTTCAATAACTGCTTCCTTGGGATTGGGAACGACCCGACGAACTCTGCATTCTTGGGATGTGGAGGCATTCTCGTGCTGCCACCTAGATCGGCTGAAAGGCCTAATGGATAAGGTGTGGAGGTCAGTGCGAAGACTGGGGCACATGATTGGAAGTGGTAGATGAGTGGTGACCAGGCAGGGATGAGGGGACGAGGACAAGATTGATCAAGGGAGGACGCTCACTTATGGTGGGATGACGTGGAAGGGAGAGGGAGGCAATAATCGGCAAGTGGAGGTGGGAAAC
>SNQJ01S0119671.1:27322-49373 GCA_010110895.2 Picea sitchensis
TGCAGTTGTTAATGTTGAGAATTTGAAATTGTATGAGCCTCCGTTGATTGATGATCATGGAGAGCATGTTCATATTCCTTCTATATATGATTTTCCCCCAGAATATCTTACAGAACTGCATGAAGACACCATCCTTGACAAGGGAATGCGAACTTCAAAACGAGGAAATGTGGAGTATCTTCGAGTTGGTCTTAAAGGTACAAATCCAAGAAAATCCAAGTGTATTGAGGTTGGAAGGGTGAGGGAACTATACCCTCATCTTCACATAGACTAGATATAGTCGTTTGGAGCTCCAAAAGCTTCCCAATGGGGAGGTGTGATCAGGGGATCAAATTTTGCTCAAAAATTCAAAGTGCTCAGAATCACTTCAAAACGAACAGGAGCGTAGCCCTCATCGTTACGAACCCAACACAATTCATTTGGGTTCAAACGAATGTCGGGAGCGAGAGATATCACGATCTGTTCGAATCGTCAAACAAGTAAAAAAAGGACGCTGACTGGGCAGTCTGTACAGGTTGACATGGTTGAGGCCGTACATGTGACGTGGCATGAAGTACGATGACAGGGTAGCTGGTGATGTGGCAATCATCTATTGGAAGATATGGTTGAATCGTAATGCGACACGTGGAATTTATTGAACGAATGGTGTGGTGCCACGTGGCACCATTGTATTGGTTATTGGTTCAAAACTTTATGGAGTCCGTGGGATTCGAACCCCGGACCTCCCCACCATGTAAAGCCTTAACAAATTCCACCTGACCAACATACCACGCGTTTGTTCCTTGCTATATGAGTGGGTTTATATACATTTAAATTTGTATTGTTTAAATTTTGGCGCGGGGGTCGGGCTGGGGCTTAGCCCCAACCCGCGGTTATATCACCCATATCATATGAACATATCATATGACTCTAGTACAATGGGCGTGCGCACGTTTTGGGTTTAAATTTGTGGTTTAAAATGGTTGAACGACCCGCCACATGTTACAGTTCTATTTGCCTATGGGATAGAGCCCTTTTTAAAAAAATGTGTGTGGTCACATGCCCATACGACTTTGGCCTTGGCGGTTAGGGGCTAGGTGCACTCGTAACTGTCCTACAGTTCGCACCGTTTGTGCGGTTTCATTCAGTGCCGGGTTTTTATGCTTAAATAAGCGTGTGTGCTAGGTTGAATGTACAGGGTGCATTTTGTAGATGCAGAGACAACAAGCTTGAAGAGGAGACTTCAATGAAGCCTAACTTCTTCATTTTTTGGCCAAACAAGGTGCCGAAAAATCCCAGATAGGGGTTTTTGGACGTTTTGAAGCCATTGGAGCAGTCTATTTGGCAATTTGAGCATTGTAAAGCACGTTTTTGAGCACTTTGAGCAAATAATACTAATGATCCATTGGAAGCTGGACCAGGAGATGTAGCCCAAGAGAGGGGTGAACTCCTTTATCATTTGTTGTGTTATGTGTTTATGTTCATTGATTATGCTGCTGTTTATATGCATCTTAAATGAATAAATCCTACTAATAATGTGTTGCAAAGTTGATCCATTTGCTTTTAACACATAAAATTTAACTTGCAAATATTTTCAAGATTACAAATCTTCTTCATTTTTAGATCACTAAGTGGACTGCTATCCTTTTATAAGGAAAATATCAAGTATGATGAGCCCAAGACCTTCACTGAAGCCACTAGGAAGGATAAATACCTGTATGAGCAAGTCTAGGGAAGAGAATCTCTGCAAAAATCTTGGAATTACAGGAAAAATGCAAAGTCTGATCAGAGGAGGAAAGGATTCAAACCTCCCTTCAATAGGAATGAGCCTAATAGAAATCATCAAGATCAATATGCTAAGGGAGATTTCAACAAGGAATATTCGTTTCGAAAAAGGGGAAGACTACCAATCCAATGTTGGGGATGCAAGGAAGATCACCTGTACAAGGATTTCCCACATAGAAAGGATAGAGTGAAGACTATGCACAAAATCCAAGAAGCTACAACAGTCGAAGATATGGGAAGAATCTATGCAGCTTTAAATGATCGACAAGCAGAGTACCAATCCAATATGATCAAGGTGGAAGGTAAGATCATAAATCATCCTGTTGCTATTTTGGTTGATTCAAGAGCAATTCATTGTTACATTGATCCTAATATAGTGGATAGATTACATTTGGAGAAAAGTAAAGTTGGAAAAGCAAGTTTGGTTCAGTTAGCCACTGGAACCAAAAGAAGAATCCATGATATGGTCAGAAGTTGTTCCATAAGTCTTAATGGCGTGAATACTAGTATGGATCTAAATATCATACCATTGGAGTCTTATGATATTCTTATTGGAATGGATTGGTTGGACAAGCATCATGCTATCCTATATTGTCATAACAAGATATTTACATGTCTTGATGGAAATGGAAAACAGAGCACTGTGAAAGGAGTTCCAAGACCCATCTCTATAAGGGATATTTCATCCTTACAACTAAGAATATGTTTTAGGAAAGGATGTCAATTGTATGTAGTTCATGTGGAAGAGACAGATAATGCAAAAGGGCCAAGCCTCAAATATTTCTCGGTACTACAGGAATTTGAAGATGTATTCCAAGAAATACCTGGATTTCCACCAAGAAGGGAGATAGATTTCTCAATTGATTTAGTGCCAAGAGATTCCCCAGTGTCAAAAACACCTTACATAATGATCACACTATAGTTAAAAGAATTACAAATCTAGTTGGAGGAATTGTTGAAGAAAGGGTACATACGTCCATGTGTTTCACCTTGGGGAGCACCAGTAATTTTTGTCAAAAAGAAGGATGGAACCTTAGGCTGTGTATTGACTTCCGACAACTGAACAAGTACACTATAAATAACAAGTATCCTCTACCCTGAATTGATGACCTCTTTGATCAGCTAAGAGGATAAAATATATTCTCAAAGATTGACTTGAGGGCAGGATACCATCAGGTAAGAATCAAGGAGGAAGACATTCATAAGACAAACTTTAGGACTAGGTATGGCCATTATGAATTTGTAGTGGTGCCATTTGGACTGACCAATGCACCAGCTGTATTCATGTGCTTAATGAATGGCATATTCAAAAATTATTTGGATAAGTTTGTCATAGTATTCCTAGAATACATACTTATCTATTCTAAGTCTGAAGAGGATCATGAAAATCACTTAAGACTGGAGTTGCAAGTACTAAGAGAACATCATTTGTATGCCAAGTTGAGTAAGTGTTCTTTTTATCAAAAACAAATCCATTACTTGGGACACATTATTTCAAAGCAGGGCATAACAGTAGATCTAGAGAAGATCGAAGCCATTAAAGGATGGCCAACACCCATTAATGTGTCAGACGTTAGATATTTTATGGGATTAGCTGGCTACTAAAGAAGGTTCATAGTAGGGTTCTCTAAGATTGCTCATCCCATCATTTCTTTGCAAAAGAAGGGAACTAAATTTGAAAGGACACTCAAGTGTGAAAATAATTTTAATCTATTGAAGGAATTACTTACTAGTGCACGTGTGTTAAAGATTCCTAACCCAAATGAAAGTTTTGTTGTATGTACAGATGCATGTAAGGAAGGACTTGGGGGATTCCTCACGCAAAATGGACATGTCATTGGATATGAGTCCATAAAGCTTAAAAAACATGAGAGGAACTATGCCATGCATGACTTGGAACTTGATGCCATTGTTCACGCCTTGAGGATGTAGAGGCATTATCTCATGGGGAATAAATTTGAATTAAGGACAAACCACATTGGCTTGAAGTATCTTTTTAAACAACCGACCTTGAATGCTAGGAAAACACGATGGCTAGAATTTTTAAGTGAATATGACTTCGATATCAAGAATATCAAAGGAAAGGAGAATAAAGTTGTCGATTCACTTAGTAGAAGAGTTCATCTCATGCATGCTGCTGCTATTAGTATGCATTAGTTAGAATTGAAGAGAATAATTTTAGACGGTCTTGTTACAGACCAGCATTACCTACAGGTAAAGGAAAACTTATAGCAAGGAGATGTACAACAAAAAATAAAGGAGTATGAGATAAAGGAAGACATATTACTCGTGCATAAAAATATAATCTATGTTCCTAGTTCTGGAGAACTGAGGAATTTGGTATTGAATGAAATGCATGATGTTCCTTATGCTGGACATCCCGGTTACCATAAAACAATTACAGCAGTAAGAAGCCAGTTCTTTTGGCCGAGAATGCATAAGGATGTTGCTAATTACATCGCTCAATGTATGGAATGTCAGAAGGTGAAGGCTGAGCATAGACACCCAATGGGTTTGCTGCAACCATTGCCAATCCCAGAGAACAAATGGGAAGGATCACCATGGATTTTATCACCGGATCACCCAGAAGGAATAAGAAACATGATTCAATCATGGGGGTGGTTGAAAAATTAACAAAGGCTTCTCATTTTGTGCATGCGAAGACAATGCATACAATGGCTAATATTGCAGAAATTTTTATGAAGGAAATTGCTAGGTTGCATGGGATACCTAGGACAATTGTCTCAGATAGAGATACAAAGTTTAACTCCAATTTCTAGAGGGGATTATTTAAAGGATTTGGCCCAAATATAAACTTTATCACAACATATCATTCCCAAACAGTTGGGAAAATAGAGATTCAATCGAATAATTGAAGATATGCTGAGAATGTACGTGATGGATACACCATCTAAGTGGGAAGATTACTTACAGTTGGTTGAGTTTGCATATAATAATGGGTATCAATATTCATTAAGAATGATCCCATTTGAAGCCTTATATGGTAGGAAACACGATACTCCAGTAATATGGGACAACCCAACAGATAGAGTGGTACTTGGGCCGGAGTTGCTCAAGGAAATAGAAGACCAGGTGGTCAAGATCAAGCATAATTTAAAGGCATCTCAGGATAGACAAAAAGTTTATGCAGACAAGAATAGGATAACTAGAGAATTTAAAGTAGGGGAGCATGTACTTTTGAAAGTGAAGCCCAAGAAAAGCTCTTTGAAATTGGGTAGTTGTACAAAGCTGGCAGCCAAATTCAGTGGTCCATTTGAAATATTAGACAGAATAGGGCCAGTTGCATACATGATTGCATTGCCCGCTTCCATGAATGTGCATAATTTATTTCATGTATCTTTACTAAAGAAATATGTACATGACCCTAACCATGTTATTGATTGGCATCTGATTCAGGTAGAGATGGAGGGAGATTTTCAGGTTTAGCCAGTGCGAGTATTGGATAGAAAAGTCAATTTATAGAGATGGTAAAATTTCAGTGGACCTGCTACGGTCCTGAAGATGCTACCTGGGAGCATGAATATGCCATGCGGGCAGAGTACCCCCAGGTTTTTGAATAAATTTGAGATCTTGATCTCTATTTTGTATATGTACTGAGGAAAGTGACAAAATAAGGGGGAGGGGATGTAACACCCCAGATTTTGAACCCCCATTTTAAATAATGTATTGTTACAATGCTGAGAGGCCTGAGTGTCCAAACAATTATTAAAGGGCCAATATGCCCAAGACATGTAATGTTTTGATCATTATTAATAATAAATACATCACTGGTTGCTAGACGGACAAGGAATAGAGTTATAGGGGGCTATGATTCTACAAGAGAGGGGGCTTGAGGGGCTACATGTTTATTCCTATGTTAATTACCGTTTTTTCCTAAGGGAGGGGATCAATTACATGAGCTTCTTAGGGAAGGCCAAGAGGTTCTTGCTTCCCCACAAAGTTACTTAAACCCACCTCTGGTCTGATGGGGGGGTTTGACTGATGGCTTGTTCACTGATTTTCCTGTACGTTCATTCATTTCCCTCACAAAATTTCATGCACCCACTTACCCATTAATTGATCCATCCTGACCTGCGTCTTGGCTTGGAAAAGAGAAAGGATCTGCTAAGAATTATCCATGAGATAGTTGGTTGTAATGGTCTCTGGTGCAATCCAGCCGTGACCTGGGGCGTGCATGTCTGAGATGTGTTGGCCTGTGCCTTGTTTTTCTCACAACTACGAGTCCTGATAGTTCCACAATTGAGATTCTAGACCAGCTGTGTTGGAGGCCTTAGAAAATAAAGAGAAGTACTTCCCGAGGGACTGCGTGGAAGAGAAGGGTGGAGGTCCATTCTCTTAGGGTGGTACAGGCTGGGTAGAAGAGAGCTGGGTACTTGGATTGTTGTGGGTGCTGGGAAACCTGTGAGATCTTGAGAGATGACTGGTTTGGGAAACCAAGTACACTCTAGAACTGTCCTTGTGGATTCATAGCCCTAGCTCGGGGGTGACACTATTATTGAGATTTGGAGCAGTGGTGTCTACGATTGGGTGGAACATCCTTGGTCTGCAACCAGTTGGTGTCGCCTTTTTATAAATATAAGTTCTCTCTGTTGTGATATTATTATCTGTGTATGAATGTATTCCACCATGTATGTTAATTATTGTTTAACTAAATCTTAGATTATGCATGCTTGCTAGATATTGTTGTGCATGTCGCTAAATATTGTATCTTATGCGTTGTTATTAATGAAAGAAGGAATCAGTAAGAGTACAAAGTCCAAGGGTGGGCTTGAAGGTAGTGTACCCCGACCTGTGGGTGGTTGGGTATGTTACAATACACCCTAATCTCTATATAGTTCTGGTATAAATAACAGTCACCTATCTTAGCTTGATTAGATAGGTGCAGAACCTTCTGAATTTCTTCACTAATCCTAGGTTCTGTGGTGTTGTTCAACAAACAAGTGGTTGGGTGGATGAATTGGTCAATGAAATCCTTGAAACTCTACTCTATTGAGTTCTTCCACACCAATGAGGTCTAGAATATGACTGACTGTGGGGCTCCTTTCTCATTTAACTTCTAAAGTGAAAAAGGAAATCTATATTATTGATAAAATAAGAACATATAAACCAACATTGACAAGTATTTGAACATTCCCTTAGTTGGAAACTTAAGGAATTTCTCACGAATGCTATCATCCAGGAATTAACTGAAATTAAACTTCATTGTAACCTTTTCTTCTGTAGAAAATATGGACAGAAAATATGGGGGAGAAAATGATTGAGGGCCGTTAATCGGGTATGGGATGGTGTCGCCGAGGGAGATTAGCATGACGATTATGCGCTACAATAAAAATGTCTTTTCAACTTCCACACTTTGGATAAAAATACACATGTCACAAAGCCAAAGTTAGCTTTTTTGAAAACTTTGCATTATAATTTATTTTTCTATGCTAAACTAAGCTATTTTCAACACTTTAGGGTGCATTTTAATGTGCAAACCCTTTTTCAATTTTCTTTGAAAGGAAAATTCACCTAACCTATCTTCTAACCTATGAATCTAACTCATTAATCCAGCTTAAGCTATTGGATTAATTTATTCCTCTACCACAACTCCTTTTGGCCAAGATTAGGCAGTTTGGCCAAATTTATTCTCTAACCTAACAACAACAAATTTAAAATGGTTGATCATGATTAGACTGTATGTGATTCAAACTTATTTTTCTTTGATGGGGGTTTCTTGTTTTTCTCTTTTTGTCTTTTCTTTTATTTTTCTTTTCTTTTCTTTTCTTTTGTACCCTCCTTTTATTTTATTATTATTATTTATTTTTTATTTTTTCTTTTCCTTTAGAAATCATTTTGCAGAATAAAATATTATTTGCAACATAAGATCACTTAAGGAGAAATATTCAATCACCATATGATACTATGGAATATAAGACTCTAACAATGGCTCCACTTAGGGACGGTGCTCTCCCTGTGAGGTGCCAAGAACCGGTGATGATTTTCCTTGAAATATCTTCTCCGATGAATTTATATGATTTGTTTTATTGATTCTTGAACTTGGTGACAAATGATCAAGAGCTTAGGCATTTCTATTCGGGATTCAACTTCTGATATGATCGCCCATTCTTTGACAATAAAAGTAAAATGGTATTTACAATGTGTTAGAAAAAGCAATGAGGGACGTGGAGGAAATAAGAAATAAAATAAATCACGAAATAAAACTACAAAGATACAATACAATAGAGAAATAGTTATATGTGGTTCACCCAATATGACCTACGTCCACAAGAGAAAATTCTGGTCCTTCCTTTATTAATATCTAGCAAGTGAAGGATACAACCTACAACAAACTTCTTTGTAGCTTCCTCTTCTTTCTCTCCAGGTCTCACAATATCTCGAATACAATATTCACCATCAACCATAGCATAATACATTTCCCTCATAAAGAGGTTTTCCTTCTAGGGAAAAAACCCTATGTATAATCTTTATTGTTAGATCTGTGACCCTTATAATGAGCAGTCCATATTTACAATGAAATTGTATACGTTACAAGACAATTTTTGCTTGGAGACAGCTTTTCCCCGGACTCAGTAGGATAGCCCCACGGACCCATGAGATAGAGGTACCCCCCTCTGAACTTCGCCCGTGTGGAAGAGTGTGTACATATACAGGGTGTAAATGCTTCATGGGAGTAAGCAGGGTTGAAGTAAAGACCTCACAGATCAGGGAAGAATGTCCGAACTCCTGACCAACAATCTCCCACTTGGAGGTGATCTCAACAACTCCATCACTATTGTATATGATAGACTTTGAACCTTCTTGGTCTGGAAAATTTATCATCTTCATCTTCATTCTTGAGAGACCATTTGAAGCTGACGAGGAACTTCAGTTTCTCCTGGATACTCCTTTGTTAACGTAATACCGCGAGTTTTTGGCTAGTGTGTGTCTTTTCCAACTTCAAATGTCCATCTTCAAGGCGGATCATTTGAAGTGGTACTTGAGTTGTATATGCTTAGTCTTGAATGAAAGGCTGAGTTATTTTCAATATGAATAAGCGCTCTCCTTTGTCACAGTACAAACTGCTATTCTCTTACTTCTTTCCCAATTCCTCCATGAAACCTCGTAACCAAATCATCTCTTTACTTACTAGCCTCTGTAGTAGCAACATACTCTGTCCTCTATTGTTGAAAGTGAAACAACAACACTGGAGTTTTGAAATCCAACTTGCTTCTATTCCACCTATAGTGGCTTACATACCTTGTGGTACTCCTCTGTATATTTATCACTGCCATGTCTGAATCAACATATCCTTGTAGAATTTTGAACCTCCAAACATAATGCATGATTAGTAGTACCTCTCTAGTATCTGAGAATCCACTTTAATACCTCAATAATAATGTTCTTTAATTGGATTTTTCATATACTTGCTCCCAACTCCCATTGCATGTGCAATGTCACGGTCTTGTGCAAACCATTGCATACATCAAGCTTCCAAGTGCTAATGAATAAGGGACCCTACACATGTATTCTATCTCCTCACATTGTCTTGGGACACATTTCTTTAAAATTAACTAAAGAAATGTGTCCCAAGGTGTACTAACTAGTTTTTCATTACGCATTCTAAACCTCTCCAACACCTTCTCTATGTACTCACTTACTCGAGACAATGTCGGGTTTACTTGATTTTCCTATCTCTTGTTATTCTCATGCAAAGTATTTTCTTTGCAGCACCCAAAATCCTTCATCGCAAATGAGGTGGATAATTTCTTCTTGAGCACATTTATATCTGCATATTAGACCACCTTTAACAAACATGTCATCTACATACAACCTCAAGATAATAAAGCTTCCAAATTTCTAGCTTTTTAAAATAAAACACAATCGAGAATTGCATCTACTATAACCACAATTGTCATAAGCTGTCAAAACTTTAGATACCTTGCCTTGGAGGCTTGCTTTAGGCCCATATAGTCTCTTCTTCAGCTTTGCATACCAAATTATCCTTCCCTTTGACCTCATACCCACATTAGGTGGCATAAATCTCTTCCTCCAAATCCCATGGAGAGAAAAGTTGTTTTTACATATAAATGTTCAAGATGCAAATCTTCTCTTGCCACAAGACTTAAAATAGTTCTAATTGATCATTTTTAAGCAACAGGAGAAAATGTTTCACCAAAATCTATACCTTTCTTTTGTGCAAACCTTTTACAACAAGTCTAGCCTTGTACCATTTTTTCTCCTCCATATTCTTCCTTCAACTTGTAAATTCACTTATTCTGCAATGACCTTTTTCTTAGAGGCAAGTGAGACCAGTCCCAAGTATGGTTGTTACCAAGGAATCCATTTCTCTTTCATTATATGCATTACTTCCTTTTGGTGTCTACCTGCATTTGCCTCTTCATAACATTTTGGTTCATAGAATTAGTCAAAATAAATAATACAATGAAGGAGAGTATCGTTCGAGGGGTATACTTAACTTGGTAGAATTTCTAACAACACTTGTAGGTGTTTGAAGTACTCTGTTGCCTCTGTTGTTGTACATTTTGATTTCTGGTTCCTTTGGAATTTCTTTTTTTTTTTCTTTTCTTTTTTTTAAAAGAACTCATTGTTTTCTTTTCCCATTTCTTTCCCAACAACTGATATTTGTACATGACCCTTCTCATTGAATATGACATCTCTACTCCTAATTATTTTTGTTATTTTCCTTAATCCCATAGCGATAACCAAAATCACTAACGATATCGATAAAATTGCCTTCTAGTTTTGCCTCAAGCTTTGTTCTATTTTCTTCTTTATCAATATGGACAAATGCTTCTGTAGAAAGAGATTTTCAAAAATAATAGTTTACCTTTCTGTCCATTCCTCCTCTGGAATTCTGCATCAAAACGAAGGTCTCGTTTATTAAGTAAACAACATTATCTCACATCATCTGCCCAAAGCTGTAAGGGAAAACCGACATGGAATCTCATACTCCTTACACGCTCCGCAGTTGTCTTGTTCGTCCTTTTCGACACACCATTTTCTTGTGGTGTTCTTCTTGGGACTATCTTCTCTCTATGAATCCATGGTATGAATAGTAATCATCAAAATCCTTGCTGCGATATTCACCTCCATTATTTGATTTGAGACACTTCAACTTTTTCCTATCTCATTCTCAGCAAAAGTTTCCATTTCTTAAAAGTATCAAAACATGTTGGTTACTACCGAATGCAATAAACCAAAGTTTTTCTAGTTGCATCATCAATAAAAGTAATGCTCAATAATAAGAGCCGCCAAGAGATGATACATGAGGTGGTCCCCATACATCTGTATGCACAAGATCCTAGCCTTTCACTCTTCTTTTCTTTTAGGACTCAATCGACTCTCATACATTTTCCATAAGCACAATGCTCTGGCGATCCAAATCAATTTGTTGTTTAAAGTCGGCAACAAATTTCTTGTGAAATGTTGCATCCCCTTCTCACTCATGTGTCCAAGCTTATGATGCCGGAGTGTTATATCCACTCCTATAGAAGCTAAAGAGATAGAAGTCGATGTGCGATTACACGCATCTGATGTACCTACCTTCTCCTTTCACTATCACTAATGATCGGCAGTGACCTTCCACGTCTTATGCGTATATGGATATACAACCTTCTTTCAACAACCATTGAGAATTAGATTTTTCCATAAATGGAACATGTCATACCTCTTCCTAACAACCATTGGTTTCCATTGTAGTGTTCTTTATTTTACCTTTTCCATTTCAACAATTTTGCATGGTGCATCATCACTAAAATGGACTTGTCCAAAATCACCTTGAACATAATCTAGAAAATGTTTCCCTGTATAAAGTTGGCATGAAATGAAGCCCACGAATCTACTACCAAAGATTGAAATATTATCTGAGAAAGAATCAAAGCATCTTGTAACACATCCTGTTACATTTGCTTCGTTCTCTCACATTGTCCATCTCTTTACATTTGCTTCCCGATTTCTCTCCTGTTGTCCATCTCTTTGTTTCTTTGGAGCTCTACAGTCTTTCTTCAAATGTCCTTTCTTCCCACAATTCCAACACTCTATCTTTCCAAGTCTGGATTTGGATCTTCCCTTCCTAGAATTCCCACGGTTCTCGAAACCCTTTCCTCGATCCTTTTGTCTTCCCCTGTTCTCCATGTTCAACTCATTTCTTGATGTCTCACCTGTGCTTTTCCGTCGCATTTCCTCACTAAGAATAACACCAACAACATCATCAAATTTTAAAGTATTTGAACCAGAGACAAAGTTACTTACAACCATGACTAAGCCGTTCCATCTTTCTGGCAATGAGCACAAGATTAGAAGAGCCTTGACCTCATCATCAAAGCCCACTTTTACATAACTTAGTTGATTAGTAACCATATTAAAATCATTTAAATGATCTGCAATAGACCCACCTTCCGACATCTTCATATTAAAGAATCTCTTCATTAGAAATACCTTATTGGATGCCGAGGGTTTTTCATACAATTTAGCCAATGCGTCCATCAAACCCTTCATTGTCTTTTCTTTGGAAATATTGAAAGCCACCGATGCTACCAGGCTCAGCTGTATCGTTCCTAGAGCCTTTCTGTCAAGAATCTCCCATTCTTCATCCTTCGTAGTTGTTGACTTCTTTGCTATTCCGCCCAATGGTAGGAATAGATCCTTCTGATATAAATAGTCTTCCATCTGCATCTTCCATAATTGGTAGTTTTGGCCACTAAATTTCTTGACCCTAAACTTTCCATCTTCCGACATTGCTCCCACTCGAACCAGGAACCCTCTTTTCCTGTGATTTACCTTTCGCTCTTATACCAATTGTTAGAAGAAAACAAGACTGTGGAGAAATAAAATAAAAATAAATGTGGAAACAAAACACAAAATATACACAATACAATAGAGACACATATTTATGTGGTTCACCCAGTGTGGGCTACGTCCACCAGAGAAATTTCTAGGTCCTTCCTTTATTATTATCCAGTATATGAAGGGATACAACCTACAACAAACCCGTTGTATCTTCCTCTTCTTTCTCTCACAGTCTCCTATCTCAGAATACAATATTCACCATCAACCATAGCCGCAATACATTTCCCTCATAAAAGAGGGTTGCCTTCTAGGGAGAAAAACCCTAACATAATCTCTATCGTTAGATTTGTGACCTTATAATGAACGGTCCAGATTTACAATGAAATTACAATATACATTTAAAAGGCAATTTTTCCTTTAGGGGCAAAGCCCCCGAACCCCCGCTGGGGGCCCACTTGCCCCCAGACCCCCCAGCTGGGGGGATAGCCCCCCCGAACCCCGCAAAGGGGGTACCCTCCCTCTGCACTCCCCCGTGTGGAAGAGTGTACATACTTCTGGGGTGTAAATACTTCATGGGGTATAAACACGGTTGAAAGTAAAAGACCTCTTAATCAGGAAGATAATCAGTCTCCACAACCAACACAATGAACTTGGGTGATGAATGATTTTTTCTAGTGAAAGGCAATGCTTGAGCATTTTTCCATTGATAGGTCCACCTAGAATATATGGTCCATCCATATCCTTGATCAAGAATGCATTGTTTCCTCTGTAAGCATGGATTATGTAAGGACCTTTGCATAAATTCTCAAATTTTCCATGCTTACCTTTCTCTTCTTTCCTTGAATCCCATTTCAGTACTTTGTCTCCTATCTGGAAATCATCAGCCTTGGTTCTTCTATCATATATATTCTCAATGTTTTCTTGGATCACTTGAGTTTTGTTGTAAGCATCTTCTTTGAACTGCTGCAGTTGTATGGTATGATTATTTCTCCTTTGGATGTCATTTGGTTCTTCCTATACTTCCTGTAGTATTTTTATGACAGAGACACCTACAGAAGTGGGAAAAAAACATCCATTCCATAAACCAACTAGTATGGGGACATTCCAATTGATCTCTTAATAGTAAGTATATCTTCCCATAATGCATTGACCAGCTTGTTGTGCCATGACTTATTGTTATCCTGCAACAACTTTTTGATGATATTTATTGGACTTTTTTTGGAAGACTCTGCTAATCCATTCCTTCGAGGGTAATAGGTAGTAGAGTGTCCTCAAGTAATTTGATATTTTCTGAAAAACTCCACCATATTATTTGATTTGAATGTTGTTTCATTGTCAGTGATGATCTTCCTGGGACATCCAAATCTTGAAAGAATGTTAGTTTCTAAAAAATTGATAATCACAACATCAATAGATTTCCTTGTTGGTACAACTTCAATCCACTTGGTAAAGTAGTCAGTGGCTGTAAGGATCCATTTGTGTTGTCCTGATGATGGCGGATGGATTTCTCCAATGAAATACAAACCCCACTATTGAAAATGAGTTTCAACTGATATTGGTTTCAAGAGTAAAGGCAATTGTTTCCTTTTGCCTTAAAAAATTTGACAGTTGTGACATGAGGTCACTTTTTTATGGACATTTGCAAATAAGGTTGGCCAGTAAAAACTAGCTCTTAGGATTTTGTTGGAAGTTGTATTCTAGTTCAAGTGTCTACCACAATCTCCTTCATGAAATTCCTGCATAACTTTATCATCTTCATCTTTCAATAAATAGTTTAGTAAAATTCCTCCAACATCCTTCCAATATAAATTTCCATCTAGAATACAATATTTCATAGCTTTGAGTTTAAGAAACCTAGATTTAGTCTTGGTCAAACTAGGAGGAGCTTGTAAATGATGTAAAACAAACATTAGGTCTGCATACCGGGGATAGGTTGCAAAAGCCTCTGTAACTTGTGGAGTCACTTTCTCTTCTTCTTGTTCATCCAATGTAGCTAGAAAATTTATATCCAAAGCATGAAAATTAGATTCAACCATTAATTTAGCTAATCCATGACCCTTAATGAGCTTGGTAGGTTTTACTTCAATGTCATATTCAAGGATAACAACAATCCATTTACCCCTTTTCCCATCATGACTATTTTGGGTTAGAATGTATTTCACCGCAGAGTTTGGGACATAAGCAATTATATGTGAGTGAAGAATCTATACTCTGAAATCTTTGATTGCTTTTACCATAGAAAAATATTTATTTTCCATGATTTTGTATTTCATTGAAAAATCTCCTAAAGATTGACTAAATAAAGAAATAGGCAGTTCATGGCCTTCATTATTTTTCCACAAGAGTACTGCAGCAATAGTATGCTCAGAGGAAAATGAGAAAAGGAGGAAATATTTTGGGAAATCAGGGATGATAAGCACAGGGCTTGTGTTTAGTCTTGTTTTACTTTATCAAATGAATGTTTTGCTTCTATGGTCCATTTTTGTTTTGTGTATTTCTTCAACATGTTTGTTATATTTCTTAGAATTTGTACCAGATTAGGGATAAATCTCCTTAGAAAAAATATTTTTCCAATGAAAGATTGAAGTTCCTTTATGTTTCTAGGATTATCTATATTTTGAATAGCTTCAATTATGTTGGGATCAAGTTTGATTCCATCCTTTGGGATAATATGTCCTAGCAATTTTCCTTCTTCTAAGACAAATAATGTTTTCTTTGTATTAAGGGAAATTCCAAATTTCCTGCATTTTTCAAAAACTCTTCTCAGGTGGAGCAAATGTTCTTCATCTGTTTTTGAAAAAATAGTGATATCATCCAGGTCTATAATAATGAATCTTTCCAGTTCATCCACAAAATCAATATCCATTGCTCTTTGAAATGTAGCTCCAACATTCATTAAACCAAAATGCATTTTCACATACATGAAAGTACCCCAAGGTGTGGTAAATGCTATTTTTTCTTGATCGTTAGGGTGGACTTAGACTTGATTGTAACCAGAAAATCCATCTAACAGAGAAATTATAATAGACCCCACTACCTTCTGCAAAATATGATCCATTTTAGGAAAAGGATAATTATCTTTGAGAGAGACTTTATTGAGGTTTCTGAAATCAATGCACAGTCTGGTTTCTCGACTCTTTTTCCTAGTTGGAACTAAATTTGATACCCATTTAGAAAATCTTAACGGGACAATGATCTTAGCATCATACATATTTTTTATTTCTTTTTCAATCAGAGGCATCAACTTTGGGTTAATCCTCCTAAGTTTCCGTTAAAAAGGTTTTTGGTATTCTTTTATAGGAATTTTATGTTGTATAATGATAGTGTCATGATATTTCAAATCTTCATAACTCCATGCAAAAACATCTATGAATTCTCTGAACAATTCTATGTATATCTATTTTTGAGCAGGAGGTAAATATTTATACAGTTTAATCATTTTTGGTTCTTGTTTAGTTCATATGTTGCAGTCTTCAACTTCCTTTCAAGTAGGTTCAATTTTAGGTTTTTTGGCTATGTATCATCAAAATCAAACAACTCTAAAGGGACTAATCCTCTAGGCAAAACATTATCTTTCAATTGCAAAATTTCCAGATCTTCTTGTTTCTGATCAATTTGTTTTGAATCTATATCATTCATATTTTCTTCTTCATCATCAAAATCAACATCTATATTGGCACATTCAAATTCATTCTTTGATTGCAAAACGTTTTCAATTTGTTCATCATTTCCAAAGACTTGCCAATATCTAATGTTATCTGGGACAACTGGTTTTTTCTTTACTTCTACTGTCTATTGGTGATTAGGATGAAATGGTATTTTACAAGTACTTGCTGAGGTAGCCAGACCATCAACAAGAATGTTCTATTCTCTAGGAATGGTTGATAAGTCATATTCAGTAAAGTATTCTAGAAAATCTAGGACAACATTCCTGTAAGCTCTCAATATCGGGTGTTTAGCAGAGTATTCACCTATGATCTGTTTTTTTATCAGTTAAGAATCACCCCAAATTGAAATTCTCTTAGCACCAAACTTCTTTAAAAGTTTTAAACCTAGCATTAAGGCTTCATATTCAGCTATATTGTTGGTACATTGAAAATTTAACTTGTARGAATGAACTTCTRAATGATTTGTTTTTGAATTTGAGACCCRCAYACCTACTCCYGATCCTTCCTTACTAACAACCCCATCAAAGTCTAAKATCCACATAGGTTCATTATGTTTATCAGATTCCACCCTTATTATTTTGTCTTCTTCAAAAAYTGTTTTGTCCTCTTCAATGTTATARGCATCATTTTCTAAATTAGTAATCTGTTTTCCTATGTCTCCATCATTATACAAAATGAAAGAAACAAGGTTTGAATGAACATAATATAAGGGATAATTATGTTGTTTATCCTGACTGTTGACCATGTATTTCATTAGTGTCTCCATATATAATCTCCTCTGTTGACCAAACAATGGGATGGTAGCATAAGACATGTCCAGTTGAAGGGTTCCTTGTAACTTGGCTCCCCATGAGCGAGACAGTAACATGCCATATTTAGGAGGTATATCAACAACAACTATGTCCATTACCAAACTCTTGGCTGGTATTTGTGCTAAAGTGACACACAAATCTTTGATGAGACCTATGCATTTTACTTTTCTTGAATCAAAACAATACAAATCTTTGTATGGTCTAGTGATATCAAGTCTTAATTTTTCATAACATCTTTAGGCATAAGGTTGTGTGAAGCACCAGAGTCAAGCATGACATTGTGAAAAGTTTTTTCATGAACATTTAAACTGATGTAGAAAGGGGGTACACCTCCATTTTCAGGTTTTCCATCCACTTCATGCCCAAATAAAAGTTCTGGTTGATCATCAACAACATTTACTGTATCTGTACCTGCCTCTATGTTCAGATCTTTTATCACTTGTGAGCTATATGCATTCTTATTCATAAACTCTGTTAGATGAATGAGTATCTTAATTTTTTCTAATTCATTTTCAAAGTTGAATGATGTTTTCATTTTATTCTGGTAAGTAAAATCTTGTTTCTCAACAACATTCTTTTGTGAAGTGTTTTTGGGCTGATTTGTAGAGGGAATATAAGTTTGATCCAAAATTGGATCCAGGAGCTTGATGGGGCTCCAAAAGGACCAAAAATCAAAGTTATCATCATGGATTCAAAACGGACGTGTGTGTAGGCCTCATCGATTCGAACCCAACACAACTTTAACGAGCTCGAACAGACGTCATATGCTCTAGATATGGCGATCTATTCATTTTGCCAAACATGAAAAAACAATGATGACTGTATAGTCTATACAATTCCACATGGCAACTGACTGTACAGGTTGTACGACTGTACAACTGATGTGGCAGGAACAATTGGAATCTAATCGTATAGTGACTGGGCATACATAATGACATGTGGCACATTTTTAGAGATGACATGGCACGACCATACGACACGTGGTAGGGTACAATTGGAGCAGACACATGGAAGAGGTAGACAACTGGACCAGTCAACGGTTGACAAGTGGCATTTGGTTTCAGCAAATGGTGAGGTGCCACATGGCCCAGACATGGGCTTCCATGTAGCACCCATTGGTTGGTTCAATTTTTATTTGTAAAAATTTTATGACTCCATGGGAGTCGACCTTGGGACCTCAGGCAGGGGCGTAGATATTTCACAAAGGCCGGGCACCAACCCGCCTATATAGTAGTTCTTGCTATACATTTCTGAATATATTTAAGTTTACACATGTTGTATGATGGGAGAGTTTAGGGCTGGGGATAATCCCCAGTCCCCAACGGATACCTTACCATATGACCTTTGTAATGTGACCTTCCCCTTTACCATAGCGCATAGATAAGTTGGGAACTAACCCTGGTTGCGTGGAGTAATGCATATGACCCAGTTTGTTTGGTGGTTAGTGCGAAAGTATAGCAGTTAGCCCCAGTCAGTCGGGTTAGCCCATTGACCAGGGACTAAAAACCTGAGCTACTGTATCGGGGGCTTATCTATACAGGGCGCGTGGAGCATAGCCCGAGGCCTTATGGACTTGCAATGTGACCAGGAGCCAAAATCCAAGAGGGGGCCAACGCATAGCTGTCAACGCCTGGCCACATGGCCACCCTCCATACGAACATGAGCCTTGAGTTCGGGGGCTGTGCCCTGTTTATGTACTATTGTTGGGTTTTATACTATAGTATATTGATTTTTATTGATTTTATAGGAAATTTTGGAGATTTTTTGGCCCTTTTTGGGGGATATTGGGCCCTTTTTTAGGCCGGATCTTGGGGGGAATTTGGGAGATGGTTACCAAATTCAAATATTTATAAAATAGGGCTTCTTGATTCCATGAGGACATTTAGAGCATGTTTATGCTGAATATTTTCCAAGCCAAATCCATTTTTATGTAGGGAAGCTGTTGAGGAGCGCACATTTGCAGGCCATTTCTGGGAGCTTCGGTTATTTGATTTCAATGCTATTTCTTTTGTTGGGTTCTAGAGATATGGTAGAAAGATACTAGATAAGTTTTGTAACCTTTAGGCACTATTATGATGCCATTTTAAATCTCTTATACCACTTGATCCGAAAAGAAATTTTAAATGACAACGGTTGAGTTATTAAGTATGTGTTTATTAACCATTTAGGAAGCTGAATGAAAGAGGAAGAATTATAGAAGAAACATCACAACCATATGTACATATATAGATCTGAAATAAATCAATAATAAAAACAAACCATATAACACCAAAGTGATAATGGAGTTCGGAAATCTCGCCTACGTCTTCAGGCCTTTGTCTCAGTGGGTGAGGCTCTCTTATTTGCACTTTGGTGTTCTATAGTTTGTTTTTCTTCTTTCTTTATTTCAGATATGTATATGTACATATGGCTATGATGTTTCTTCTATAATTCTTCCTCTTTCATTCAACTTCCTAAATGGTTAATAAACACATGCTTAATAACTCAACCATTGTCATTTAAAATATCTTTTCAGATCCAGCGGTATCAGAGCTAGTTGACGTTTGGATTTGAGTTTTGCATGTTAACCAGGGAAAAGCTACATCGTGGTGAAGAAAATCTTGTTGAAGAGAATCCATTGATTGGATTGAGAAATATAACTCCTCAAAGCAAGAATATGGCATCAAAAGAGGGACTTTCTTAGGATGATAAAGAGTTTCGAAAAACTTTCTTCGCCATGTCAAAGATGATGAAGGTTTTGTATGAGGATTACTTGGAACGTAAAAGACCAAATTTGGGTGAATATTCAAAGGGAAAAAGTGAAGAAGGATAGGATCCTCCTCAAATTCCTCCTTCACCTCCATCATCACCTCCTTCTTCTCCTCCTTCTTCAATTTCAAGTTCTAAAAGCACCGCAAAGAAACATGTCCATAAACATAAGAATGAAATGCCTTTATTAAAACTTGATGTTAAATTCGAATTACCCATATATGATGGTGGAGTTAATGTAGAGAGACTTGACAATTGGGTTAGAAATATGGAGGTTTATTGCAGTGTGCAAAAAATCAAGGATGAGGCAACTCAGATCAAGTTGGCATCACTTAGACTTGGAGGCACAACACTTATCTGGTTGCAAAGAAAGTTGCAAAATGGAACACAATAAGTGGGTAATGTATTTCCTTCATGGCAAAGTTTTATTTCTTCACTTGGAAAGAAATTCTATCCTTTGGGATATAAAGAGAAAGCATTAATTTAATGGAAAGGGTTAAAACTAAGAAAAGGACAAACAATACAAGAAAACACATATGGATTTCATAAAATGGCATTGCTTTTAGAGATTCCTTTACATACCCAAGAAACTCTTATGAAGTATATAGGAGGTTTACCTGCACATATTCAAAATAATGTATTCATGTTTGGACCAACTAATCTTGATGAGGTTTCTATACAAGCGACACACATTGAAGCAGGGAAAACATGTGTTGGTGTATCAAGGGAATCATCTTCAAGGAAAGAGGACAAAAGGAAGTGGCATGGCAAGAAGTCAAATTCAGTGACAAGAAATGAAGAGAAGCCCTCTTGCAAGCATTGCAAGAAAGAGGGGCATGATGAGGACCGTTGTTGGCAATTGCATCCTGAGAAGAGACTGAAGTGGTTCAAGGAAAAGAAAGGGAGGCAAACAGTTGTGACAACAACACAACCCACAAACTTGGGATCAGATTCAGGTGACGAATCTAAAGTCTCATTGGTTGGTAGGACATGTAAAATTGGTGAAGGATTTGATTGTAGAAGTAACTTGTTTCACATAAGGGTCATCATGAGGCACACTAAGGTAGACACATTGATAGATAGTGTATCTCAATCTAACTTAGTTTTAGAGGAATTGGTTAATAAATTGGGATTAAAAACAAAGCTACATCATAAGCCTTACACACTTAAATGGATACAAAACAATCATCAAATGCACATAACCAATAAGTGCACATTAAAATTTGTAATTTCATCTAAGTTTGTGGATGAGGTAACATGTGATGTGGTGCCACTTGTTAGCACATAATCATGTATGGGGTATTTTCCTAAAAGAAGCGCTCCCTTGGGCGAAAAGAGAGATTTGGAAAACCCACTTATCCCAAAGTTTTAAAGGGCTGGCGCGTTATTTTAACGAACAAGCATATTTGGACGGTCAAGATCTGCCCGCTGAGATCTACTACCGAAGTTTTATTCCGGAGCCCCCTCGTCGTTCTACCTTTAATGGAGGAGGGGGGGGTCTGGAATTGGGAATGCATCTCTCAACGATCGAGATTGGGGTGCCTAGATCAAAGACACTCAAACGATTCCGGACCCCCTTTTCCATTCTGCCATTAATAAGGGGGGGGGGGTCCGGAATGGAATGGTATTTTCATGGGCCCCCTCCCAGCATGTTTCCTCCTGTGTCATTTTGCCCCCCACCTGGTAAACTGTTTCCCACCTCCACTTGCCAATTACTGCCTCCCTCTCCCTTCCACGTCGTCCCACCATAAGTGACGCGTCCTCCCTTGATCAATCTTTTCCTCGTCCCCTCATCCCTGCCTGGTCACCACTCATCTACCACTTCCAATCATGTGACCTAGTCCTTGCACTGACCTCCACGCCTTATCCATTAGGCCTTTCAGCCGATCCAGGTGGCAGCACGAGAAGGCCTCCACGTCCCAAGAATGCAGAGTTGGTCAGGCCGTTCCTGATCCCAAGGAAGCAGTTATTGAAGTTGTTGGGGGTTGTTAGACATCGTTTCCACTGTAAATGGAAAGTCCAGTAAAGGATTAAAGGCATGTCGATTCATTCGTAGGGTTGTCAGGAGTTTGATTGCATCTATCATAAGCACACGATCGTTCAGAGACTGCATGCGCAGACTGCCAGTAGACATGCAGATGCAATGTTTTTAATGCAGTGTCTTGTTTTCACTATTGTTGTTTTGCTTTGAGTATATGTGTAGAAATTTCGATACAAATTAATGTATTCCTGCGATTCTCCTGATCT
>SNQJ01S0119671.1:49383-66677 GCA_010110895.2 Picea sitchensis
AACTCACTTAACTACACTTACAATTCTGTTACAATTCCAAATCACTCAGTTATGAATGAGATAATAGATTAATATTTATTGTCTAATTTAATTAAGGGAAAACTAAATTAGACACATGTTTCTTGTTGACTTTTCAACAATATGTAGGTAATTTTTCCATTTTGGTAGTTTATCGATGGTTGAGCTAAGATCCCAACTGTAAAGTTTCCGAGGAAGCTCTGGTTATGTATTTCGATTTGAGACTGTCAAATTAATGGAAGTCATCTTCTCTTTTCTTTTGTTTTGTCTGTCAGCTGTTTGAAACACTTAGAATTGGAGGATCCAGTCAAGGGTCGCATATTGTAGGATGATGTATGGTTGATCACTACAATCTCAGCACCAGTTTTAAATAGTCTCCCACGTTGTCTTTTCACCTGGCACTGAATGATTCAGAATTGGAGGATCCAATCAGATGGTTGTGGCTGCATAGTATGATAGGTTTGATCAATGTGCAGTTATCACCGTATCGTTTAGGCATATTTCAGTGTTTTGTTTTATTTCCCGAGTTGCTGGAAGGCCTGATGCCCAGAGAAGTCTCCTTCCTTTTCTCCCAAGTCTTACCTCTATTCTCACTTTAACTCAAATTACTGACTGAAGTTAGTTGTGGCCCTCACTTCCCTATGCATTTCTAGCCTAGTTTTCTGAGTCAAACGATATTATTCTGAGTTTACCTCCATTCAATCACCCCTTTCAAAAATTCATGACATAAAATGATGGGCGTTGGGCTATGCTTCTATCACAATCCAGGAGTGACTTCTGACACTAACACCACTAAGTGAATGTGGAATGGTTTTAGGGAGTCCATACTTGTATGATCGTAAACAAATCTTCTACAAGGAAAATAATCAATATCATTTAACCAAAGAAGGTCAAGAATATGTGGTTCATGCTCATCATGTAAAGGCAATTAAAACTCTTCAAACTATGGAAAAATTAATAGAGGCATCTCAAGAAAGAAATACACCTATAATTGTTTCAAATCAAGTACTCGGTCTTAAGCAAGAACATGAGATGATTGTAGAATGGAAGATCAATCACAATTTGCTTCAAGATAAGCTATTGTCATGCAAATATTACAAGTATATTAGCTCATTTGCAGTCATATTTTTGATGCTATCATTAGTAATGTTGCATGCATGGATAATAGTGGCTTCAGTAAGATGTGACAGGGTACAAATGGATAACAATATGCTGTCAGTTATCATGATTGTTTTACAATTGATCTTGATGAGACATGTGCATAGGACAGAGTTCAAAGACAGAGAACAAGCCATACGACTTATCCTGAGATTTTTGACTAGTCAGTAACCTTTTGTGGGAACAAAAGGTCTTTAGTGGGGAGGTATGATCCATAATTGTATACAGAAGCTTGATGGGGCTCCAAAAGGCCTAAAAATAAAATTTCTCGGAATGGTTTCAAAATAGACGTGTGCATAGGCCTCATCGTTACAAACCCAACACAACTTGAATGGGCTGAAATGGACGTCGTATGCTCCAGATATGGTGATCTGTTCATTTTGATAAACAAGAAAAAAATATGATGATTGCATAGTTCGTACAGTGCCACGTGGCAACTGACTGTATAGGCCATACGACCATACAACTGACATGGCAGGAACAATTGGTAGCTGACCGTACAATGACTGGGCATATGGATTAACACGTGGCACATCTGTATGGATGACGTGGCACGACTATATGACACATGGCACACGTGGTAGGGTACAGTTGGAGCAGACACGTGGCAGAGGAAGACAACTGGACCAATCAATGGTTGACACGTGGCATTTGGTTTCAGTGAATGGTGAGATGCCACGTGGCCTAGACATGGGATGCCACATGGCACCCATTAGTTGGTTCAATTTTTCTTTGCAAAACTATTATGTCTCCAGGGGAGTCAACCTCGTGACCTTAGGCAGGGGTGTAGAGCTTTCACAAAGGCTGAGCACCAGCCCCCCTATACAGTAGTTCTTACTACTATACATTTCCGAATATATTTAAGTTTACACAGATTGTATGGTGGTGGAATTTAGGGCTGTAGCTAAGCCCCAGCCCCCGGTGGATACCTTACCATATTCCCTTTGTAATGTGACCTTCCCCTTTACCATAGCATGCAAATAAGTTGGGAACTAACCCCAGTCGCATGGGGTAATGAATATGACTCGGTTTGTTTGGTGGTTAGCGTGGAAGTATAGTGGTTATCCCTGGTCGGTCGGGCTAGCCAGCCGACCAGGGGCTAAAACCATAGGCTAATGTATTGGGCGCTTATCTATACAGGGCGCATGGAGCTAAGCCCAAGGCACCATGGACCTGCAATGTGACCAGGAGACAAAATCCAGGAGGGGGCCAACACATAGCTGTTAGTGCCTAGCCACATGGCCACCCTAAATATGACCAGGAGCCTTGAGTTCGGGGGTTGCACCTTGTTTATGTACTATTGTTGGGTTTTATACTATAGTATATGGATTTTTATTGATTTTATAGGCAGTTTTGGAGATGTTTTGGCCCTTTTTGGGGGATATTGGGCCCTTTTTGAGGCCAGATCTTGGGGGGAAGTTGGNTGCACCTTGTTTATGTACTATTGTTGGGTTTTATACTATAGTATATGGATTTTTATTGATTTTATAGGCAGTTTTGGAGATGTTTTGGCCCTTTTTGGGGGATATTGGGCCCTTTTTGAGGCCAGATCTTGGGGGGAAGTTGGGATATGGTTACCAAATTCAGATCTATATAAGCCATGGTTTCTTGAGGCCATGAGGAGATTCATAGCAGGTTTATGTTGACTATTTTCTAGGCCAAAGCCATTTTTATGTAGGGAAGCTGTTGAGGAGCGCACCTTTGCGGGCCATTTTTGGGAGCTTCGGTCATTCGATTTTAGTGCCAATTATTTTTTTGGGTTCTAGAGATATGGTAGAACAAGAGCAAATCAGTTTTGTAACCTTTTAGCACTATTGTGATGTACTTTTAAAGCTTATAACAAAAATAAGAAAGCCTCACCCACTGAGACAAAGGCCCGGAGACATAGGAGACATTGCTAAACTTTGTTATCACTTTGGTGTTCTATGGTTTGTTGTCCTTATTTCTTTATTTCAGATCTGTATATGTACATATGGCTGTGATGTTTCGTATATAATTATTCCTCTTTCATCCATCTTCCTAAATGGTTAATAAACACATGCTTAGTAACTCAACCATTGTCATTTAAAATATCTTTTCGGATCATAGTTTGAGTTGTTTTTGAGACAAAATCAGATGTTCTTCTGGTTGGAACTTTTGTGTTCTTTTTAGGGGGAATATCATGAATTTTCTTGGCTGATGTGTCAGTTTTCTTTTTAATATCAAAAGTCTTCTCAGTAGGATTATCAGTTGACTTATTACTTCTTAGGTTATACTGTCTATGGAATTCCATAATTGCATTTTCAAAAGCTTCCTTATCTGACTCTTCCTCATTAATTTTAGTTTGTGAAAGAAGGAAAATATCATGTTCTTCTTGATTGATAAAAATAGAATAATTATCATTTATTCCCATTAAATTGATGTGAACATCATCAAGGCCCTCAATTGTTTCTTCCCCTTCATCAACATAATTTTCTTGAAAAGGGGGCCTAATCTATTGATCTAGACCTCTTTGTTCTCTTTGTCTGATTTGGGGTTGATTTATCCTAAAATTAGGATTTTTGATTTGGGGACTAGGTTGATATTCTCTAGGAGGATTCCTATCAGTAATGTCTAATATTTCCATCATCCTTTCCATAGTTCTAACTAAAGAGTCTAATTTAGCATTAGAAGAAGAGGTATACGGTTATTCTTTTATAGTTACTCTCCTCTCTGTTCTAAGTCTATCCTTTTTAGCTAGCAGATTGGCCTCTACACTCACCACATCTCTCTGCATTTTTTTCAAGTTTGCAGGATTTCCTTCTCTCAATTGATAAGACATATCAACATCAAAACCATCAAGAAATTTGATCAAAGCCAAACCTTGTGTGGGTTTAATGTTTATTGGAATTGAATTATAAATATTGTTAAATCTAGTGCAATAATCATGCACACTTTCCCCATGATATCTTTGGATACTTTCATATTTAGATAAAATATGAAGTGGATTTTTCTTAACTTCCCATCTATTGTGGAAATATTGGTGAAAAGTAGTAATGTCATTGAGGCTAGCAGCTGGTAAGGCTTTGAACCATTTTTTGACTTCTCCATTTAAACTTTGGGCAAACAATCCCATTTTGACATCTTCTCATATACTTTTTGCAGGTCAAAGAAGTCATTCATCTTATCAACATGTTATTGTGCAGTCATAGTTCTAGTGCCATCAAACCAAGGAATCCTAGTTTGATAGTCTCGAGGCATATTATGGAAAGGAGAAGCCAAAATGAGGGGAGCATATCTTTCTTCCATAATTGGTATAGGAGGATGGATAAAGAATGAGTTTATGGAAGGTGTAGATGTAGAGATTCCTATGATAGGTTGGATAAATGTCTATGAAGTTGTTGGAGAGGTAGTGGAAAATACAGAAGCAGGGTTGGTAGATATATGATGAAACAATTGAGGATTAATATACGATGTAGAAATGGTCATGGAAGAAAGTTCAACAGTCTGTTGAATGTAGGCTTCATGAAAATATTGATCAAATTCTGAAGCTATATCTTGTAACTTCCGAAAATTTTGAAGGATTTGCTGATCAAGATTTGACTTGGGAGATTGTCTTTTAGGTGTATTGGGTTGGAGAATGGCTTCATCTAGTATTGTTTCATCCACAAAGATTTCATATTTGGTTTTGAATAGACTATTCTCAAATGGTAGATCAAACTGAATATCCTAGATTGTGACAAATTTCTCTAGGAGAGAGGTTTCCCTAGGAGGAGGACTACTACTCCCTTGAATTTCTACTAGACTTCTTTTCCTGATCAATTTTTTGGGGTTATCTACAACTTTTACAACTTCTGGATCATGATGAGATTTGGTGTGAATTCTTTTTGGAGCTAAAACTTAAAAATTTAAACAAACTACCTAATTATTTACAAAGTTTTACAACCTCTGAACAATTGTCTCTTAAGATTTGAATCTTTGACTGTCTAGAAATAAATTTTTCTTATTAGGGACAAGAGTTTATAGAAGTTGAAATTTTTTTCTTCCCCAATATGGTCGCCACTATGTTAACACTCTGTAACTTCTAGAGGTTGTAGAAGAAAAGACAGAGGTAACTACAAAACCACTTTAGAAGCTTGGATCTAGCCCTGCCAACTTCAGAGAAGGATCTCTCTATAGAATTTAGATTTGTTTGGCTTAGACTCTTAGGCTACCTATGAAAGTTCAGGTTTTGTTTGTTTGAAATATGTGGCTGATTGATTGCTTAAATTTCTCTATAATGGGAAAATCCCCCTATGGACTACACTAGGGTTCAACGTGCAGGCTGAGCTAAGCGTCTAAAGTCTCCTACATTTAACAACTACACTGACAATACCCCACATTCTTGCATAAAATACAAAGTATAAGGATCCGGTAACTCTACCTTAAACTCCATGTCCAGTGTCTATCCTTTTGCATTCGGTTGTTCCTCGACTTCAAATATCCTCCCAAGGCTGACTTGCATTCACCAAAAGAAAAACAAGAAACTACAAACATGCATCTTATATATGACTTAGTGGGTTATATGTCATAAAAAAATGTAAATCAAACATAAATATTGAACACATCATATGGCGGGACAAAATAAGTACTTCTTTATATTAATCTCACAAAATCACTTACAATGAGATCGACTACTGCTCCTCGAACCTAGTCTAGGCTCCTCTTCACCAAGCTCCAACTGCTTCCACGTATCTTTCTCCTCTCACAATTCTCTCTAGGAAATGACATAGGCTTATGAATGAGGAATAAGGCAAGAATAGGGAATTCTGGCTCAAAACTCACAATGTGGCTGCAATTCTTGGGGCAAGGGGGGAAAGTGAAATGGGCAGAGTTTCACTGTTCTTATGCTTAGATTTGGAATGAGACCCCAAAACGTCCTTTTATATGACAAAAAGGATGGTTATTCGGTTGGGTGAGGGGATATAGGCCGCGGGACAGTTGGAAAACTACCCAATAGCCCGTAATCTCAACGAATTCCTTGCAACTTTTTAATTTTTACAAGTTTTGTGAGTATACGCGGGCTGTAGTGGTGCAACTAGCATACGTACGCAAGCTGTAGTGGTGCATCAAGCATGTGTACATGGACAATAATGGTGTGGTGATGGCTTGGAAAAAATAGCAAGTAAGATGGCCTGATGCCAGGTATGCATGTATGGTGGAATTTAGGGTTATAACAGATTTGCCCTAATGTGTGAGGTCAGAAAAGAATCTGATGGCCGAAATACATTAGAAATATTCACCAACGTACGAAGTGACTGAGCGGGGGACCAAAGTTCAGGAGGTGCCATCTGAAAAAATAATAATTGTCTCACCGAGGCGGGCATACCCATGCTTGGGATGAAATAAATCATGGCTTCCAATCAAATACACTGCAGATCCATGTCATATAACTATATAAAGTCTGTCAGCAATACACAATGGATCTACATCTCAAAACCAAAGATATACATGTATAATATCCATCTTCAAGAAGTCAATGATGCTTGATGGCTGAAGTTGAGGCCTTCAGAGCTCGAGCAACAAATTCAAGATCTTCAAAAATCAGGTAGCAGTGTAATGTGAGTGTACAACTTCACTACCCAGAGGTCATCGACGACTCGTTGGGGAACAAACAAGAGGATCTCAGTGATCAGGAAGAGAAATTTAGTGATTTCGAACAAAGATTTGATTGGACTTTTGGGATGGCCAGGCACGAGGCTAAGAGACAAATTGTAGAGAGTCCGACTCAAGTTGGGTAAAAATTCCCTTGGAAAATAGCACGAATGATGATCAGACTCAGGTAGCATGACATTGACATAAGTTCATGATGTAGGAGGCAACACAAACTCTCCATGTGTTTGGAAGAATAACCAAACAGAGGAGGACACAACTCTATGTAGTGAGAACAACTTCCTAAGGTCATATTAAATCCTAGAGCTTGAAGAACAAACGTAAGGATGTGCTTTGTTCAATGGCGACTCATTGTGTTGCCATAAAAAGAAAATACTTTTCCGTCCTCTTTTTGGGGTATATTTGAGTTTTTTGTCTTTTTCAATAATTTTGGAAATCTTGAAAAATAATTAAAGAATGCTACGTTACTGTTGGTCATTGGCTATGAAAGTAAGCAAATATCAAGGAAGAAAAGGTAAAATGCGAACTATGCAGAAGACACAATGACTATTACTAGGTCGAAGTGAGCAAAAGAGAAAAACTGACAGAGAAAAGTAAAAGGAAGCAAGATGATGAATGAGGAGATCAAGGATGACAGATCAACAAGGAAGGAGGATCGTAGACAACATAACAAGTAGAAAAATCCACCATTGGATTATTTGGAGCACCGCACGATAAGGAAGGAAAGACAGGCTGGCGAAACCCTAAAAATGTGGGTCAAGTTGACCTAGGGTTTTAGACACCTGGGGTTTTTGTATCTAGGGTTTTGACACCTAGATTTCGGCCTAATGATGTCGATGAGTGATTGTAATGTATAAATAGAGGTCAAGAGGACCTGGGATGGGTTGTTGTTGCTGTTGTTACTATTGTTGGTGTTGTGATTGTTGTTGTGTGATCGAGTGAGTAACATTGTGTGAGAGAGAAGTGCTGAGTACAAGAGCCTTATGTATTGTAAGATATTTAGCTGGGTGCGAAGATAAACCCTGCAGCTCGATGCACAGGGAGGGAAGAGATAGAGAGGAGAATAATGAATATCTTCTAGCTGAGAGCACAGACAAGAACTGTATGCTTCACCTTAATATATTATAAATCACAGTTCTGTGGATGTAGCCCTAGAGAGAGGGTGAACCATGTATACCTTGTGTTGTGTGTGATTGATGCTATATTATTTTCCTTTGATATACTGGTATTGCATTACTGTGGTAGATCTGATAGATGTGTGGAAAAGATCTAAGCTGATAAGTTATATATGCATGTTGTATTTTTCTGGTATTATATCCACTTGATATTCCCCTTGGTTGTAGACATCCCTATCCTGCAACCCCCCCATAGCTTCTTCAGGTGAGACTGTATCTGCTTCGCAGGTGTAGCTGAAAGGGACAATAGTTAGGTCTTGTTGGTGCGCTCTTGGAGCTTAACCCTGGGTCTGCCCCTGTGCTAACAAATGGTTCCGTTGCTGGGATAGGAATCTTCTTGAGGGAATGTCAAGGTGGTTCCCATCAAAGACAGAGATTCAAAAGTGGATAGAGGATCAAGAAAAGGACTTCGTTGAAGCCCATAACAAGAACCCTAATATTAGTACAAAGGATTGGTTAGGAAGATATATCTTTACTGATATACATGAAATTTTCTTTGGAGGAATCCATTAGGAGATATACGAGTGGTTAGCTAGGTTAGTAGATACCCAGTTTGAGATTAGATCTAGGCCACCTGTGGTCTGGATGTTGACACTAATCAAGAAGGTCAAGAGAGTTGATAACACTGTTGAAAGGGCATTAGATCATTGGTTTGATAGCACCATTGGAGGGTACATCACTGAGTTTACTGTTGACAGAGTAGAGTCATATATCCAAGTCGAGATATTTCTTCAAGGTACCCATAGGAAAATTTATACATTTTTTGAAGTTGAGGATCAAGATGCTATTACATGAGAAGAACATATTGAAGATACAATAGATTAGTCAGATCTGGAAAAGATAATGTTCAGGAATTCAGACAGTGACAACGACACAAAGGATGGACATGCGTGCAGTGGGAGAGAATTCAGAGAAGTTCATCTTGCGAACTTGTTTAAGAAGAACTATGGGGACAAGGGTTTATACATTGGATAAGAGGCAGATCTGACGGATGAAGAGCATTCAGAACCCACTAGGGTAGAGGAAGGGAAAGTTGAAGATCCAGAAACTTCAGGAACTGCTCAGACTACTAAAGTAAGTATTATTATACCTCCTGGTGATTTAGTAGCATTAAGAAATCAAAGTAATCCAAGCCACCAGAGCATTAAGAGCACTGCCACTAGTAGTCCACCGCATACTTAGTCAGGAACCCTAGGAATATCTCTGGCAGATGAGATGAGGCTCCCTATTTTTAGGGGAGATGGGTCTGAAGACCCTGATCAACACTGGTTCCTATGTGAAGCCGTATGGAATATTAAAAATGTCATTGATGAAGCTGTTAAAATAACTCAGTTTAGTACTACCCTAAGGGATCGCACACCGAGTTGGTACATGAAGCTTGTCCAAGGACTTGTATAGCCTAAGCCGCTAAATGAGATCAAGAATGAAATGATTGTAGAGTTCAAGAAACCCAAGTTGGAGTCACAATGTAATACAGAGCTGAAAGAGATCAAGTAGAAGGTAGATGAAACTATTTTGGAATTTGATCAGATATTCAAGACCTTAACCAACCGATTGACTTATAGTTCCTCTGATGCAATAGAATATTTCTTTGCAGGCTGAGGTGCTGGAGATCGCCATGAAGTTAGAGTCAACCCCTATGGGAGAATCCAGCTCAGGTATGAGTCAATTAACTAGTTTGTCTCTGCAGGTTGAAGATATAAAGAAAGATAAGGGAAAAGATAAAAGAGAAGACATATTGTGTGTTAGCTGAAAATCAGAAGTCAATGAAAAGGAACACTGCCCCTTAGTTCATGAATACTTGGCCTTTGGTGCTTTGAGCCCTTTGAAGCAACTCACCCTACCCTGGTGTGAGGTATGCAGGAATAGACATCGCCCTGGTGAGTGCTATTAAATGAAAAAATATGTTCATACACCCACAAATTTGTATTGCACATTCTGTAAGTCCATGGGGCATGATGATAGAGATTGTAGGGCTTATGACCTCATGTACAAAAGGTCACGAGACATATAAAAAATTCAAGGCGAAGTACAACAAGAAGGAAACACTATGCAGTACAACTCCCCTGGGAGAGGAAACTTCAATCCTCATGGTGGATTCAGAGGAGGAGGAGGAGGAGGAGGTATGGGTCAAGGTTGAGGAAAAATCATTTTTACAACTATGCACAACCAAGACACTTAGCAAGGGATTTTCAGAACCCTTGCACTACTTGTAGCTACTGCAGTTCCTTCGAACATGTTATAGAATATTGTCTTGTACTGCTAGCTAAGCTTCAGGAAAGACGAGGACCTCGTCAGAACCCACAAGTGAAAATGATATATGTTGAACCTCACAGAGAAGACCCTAGATTCGTTGTTATCACTAGAGGAGGCACTGTTATAGGGGAAAATAGACTGTCCCAAAGAAAGACTACATAAGACTCAGGAGTCAGGAAAGCTATAGAGAAGACCCAAACTTTTGATGCAAAGAAAGAAAGAAAAGAGTTCAGAGAAGACCAAGTTTATTCCTCATCGACACGACCAGAAGTAAGAGAATATGGAATGCATTTGGAATTCAATCAGTCTGCTTCGCCAAAAGAGGGACAAGAGGTAAGCAAGATCATGGAATTTTTATATACTTGTATTAAGTTGATTCAGGATGAGAGTGTTGTACAAGAGCTACAAAATTTAATCATACAATATGATATAGGAAAGATAGACCCCTTATTGAATAGGGAAGTACACCAAATCACTAAAAAGAGAAGGAAAAATAAGGAATTACACTTGAATTCTCAAATAGGAGAATATGATATAGACTATGTGGTCCTCGACTTAGGGTAGGAGGTCAATGTCATGACGAAGCAAACTTGGGCACTGATGGGAAAAATGAAGTTGATCTATTCCCCTATCAGTCTTAGGATGGCTAACCAACAAGAAGTAAGCTCCTTTGGAATATTGGAAAATGTCCCTGTGGACATTGACCGAGTAAGAACATTTGCATATTTTGAGGTAATTGAGATAGTTGATGACAACTGTCCTTACCCTACGCTATTAGGAATTGACTGGGCTTTCAATAATTCCACTGTGGTTGATTTAAAGAAAAGATGAATGAATTTTTAAAGAGATGGACTTAGGGTCATTGCACCATTAGATCCACACGAAGGTCAATGATACACATAACCTATCAGAGAAGAAGACCGCGCACATGAACTAGAAAACATATACAAATTAACGGCCAGGCAAGAGGATTACATTAATCCTACGGCCAATGGAAACCTAAGTTGGTGAAGTGACAATGCATGTTCATCAGATTCAGAAGAAGCACTGGACAACTGGCAGAACAAAATGTATGAATTATCTACAAGGATATGTGCTAGATTAACCAGAGAAGTTCTCTAGATCAACACAACAATAAGTAACTTGCCCACTTTTGATGGTCTGAATCCTTTAGAAACCTTCCTATCAGAATTCAAAGCAAGTGTACCAACACAACAGAGATTGTTAGAAATGGATGAGGCCTTGAAAGAAACACCAACGAGATGGTGGGGGACACACAAAAATAACATTACAGAATGGGTACAATGTCTTACCCTGATGACCGTGCGGTTCTCAGCGCAAGTAGAAGGCTACAAAGTTTGTTACACAGGTCGAAGATGCCCTATGGACCATGTGTGAAGTTGAGAGGAATATTGGAGAACTATTCCTCAAGAGAAGTGGGTGCACAAGTTCATTAACACACTAGACACAACCCCTATCAACTGGTACCTTCAAGCGGAGCTATGCCTCATCATTGCAGATTGGGAAGGTATGAACCAGAACTTTGTAACCACCTTCTTATTTGACAGTCAATATCCTTCAGTAGATCAATCATTACAGATTGTAAGACATAAATGATTTGAGGAGGCCTCTAGCCCCCCTTTAGAACAAGAAGAGGATGAATGGATTGCACCTCTCTAGAAACTGCAAGGTTGTTAAAACATCAATGATGATGAAGACGATGATCCGAGGAAGGTGAATATCATAGAAACAGAAGGCCAGAGAGATGTGGAAGGACCAAAAGTTGAGCTACCATTCATCAAACAACCGATCAATATTGGAACAGATCAAACATTGAAGCTTGCAAATGTTGGAGATTACTGGGATGTCACTACTATTGACAAAATAACAGAGTTACTGCATGAATATCATGACTTGTTTCCAACCAATTTCACCGATATGAAGGGAATTAAAGGGACCATGGGAGAGATGAGGATCCCTTTGAAACCAAATGCAAGACCAGTCAAACAAAGACCCTACAGATTGAACCCTAAGTATAAAGAGAAAGTGAAGATTGAGCTCTATAGAATGCTAGAAGCAGGAATTATAGAACCTGTCGAAGAGTGAGAGTGGAGAAAGGAATTTCAAGTGCATGTCAATGCATCTTCCATTGCATTGGGAGTTGTGTTAGCACAACCTAGAGAAGGAGATATTGACCATCCGTTATCTTTTACTAGCAGGAAGCTATCAACAACTGAGATTAATTACACCACCACTTAGAGAGAAGGATTAGCCATGGTATATGTGCTGCATAAATTTCGTCACTACTTGTTGGGAGGACACTTTAAAATGTTTATTGATCACTCCGCGTTGAAATACCTAGTCAACTAGCCAGTGTTGGGGGGGAGAATATGTATATGGATTCTATTATTTCAAGAATACGAATTTGAGATCATAGTCAATCCAGGAAGAATGAACAAAGGTCCTGACCACTTGTTAAGGTTGGAACATGGCGAAGAGCCGACCAGTTTAGAGGATACACTATCGGATTCACAGTTATTGTCCATTAGAAATATTAATGACCACTTCGCAGAGATAGTCCAGTTCTTGTCAACAGGAATGGCACCTAGTAAGTATACAATTCTCCAGAAGAAACAACTAGTAGTGCGCACTGCCGACTTTTGACTTACAACTAAACAACTATACAAAATGGGACCTGATGAGATATTGAGAAGGTGTGTTATGGAGGTAGAGCGACCATTGATCCTCGTAGAATATCATGAGGGCCTCACAAGAGGACATTACGCAGGGAAAGCAGCTGTGCAAAAGGTTCTTAGAGCTGGCCTTTGGTGGCCTACCTTACATAGAGATGCTAAAGACTATTACAGAGATTGCGATGTATGCCAAAGAGTTGGGAAACCATATAGAACAGATGAAATTCCACTAGCACAACAGTTGATCCTACAAGAATTTGAGAAATGGGACATTGACTTTGTGGGACCTATAAACCCACCAGGCAAGAAGACATGAGCAAGGTACATAATTAGTGTGAAAGAGTACTTGATTAGATGGGCTGAAGCAAGAAAAGTTAAGGATTGTAGTGAAACTACAACTGCGCGCTTCATATTTGATGACATCATAACCAGGTTTGGATTCCAAAAGATCCTTATGAGTGATCAAGGCACACATTTCATAAATAAAATAGTTGAAGCCTTGACTGAGGAATTTGCAGTCCACCATCAGAAGATAACACCTTACCATCCACAAGCAAATGGGACAGTGGAAGCATTCAATAAGATCTTGGAAACAATGCTAACGAAGATTTGCAGTGTGAACAAGGATGTCCGGGATTTAAGAGTACCAGCAGTACTATGGGCCTATAGAACCACTTGCAAGAAGCTAACAATGTAGACCCATTTTAAGTTGGTATATGGTCTCAAAGTCGTTGTCCCAATGGAATATTTGGTACCAAGCCTAAGAATTGTTGCCTTTACAGATATGGATGACATCGACGTTGTTCGAGAGAGGCTTGCACAATTGGTCGAAGTAGAGGAAGACATATTTGTTGCATGATTTCACCAGAAGGTACATAAATAAAGAGAGAAGGCCTACCATGACAGACACATCAAGAAGAAGGCATTTAAACAAGGCGATCTAGTACTGGTATATGACAGTAAGTTCATCAAACATCCTGGGAAGTTCATAACGCATTGGCTTAGGCCATATGAGATCGCCTATGTTACATGTAACACCCTGTTTCCCCCAGCTTGTAAATATAACTGGACTGGCCAAGAACTATGGAAAACTCATAAATTTGAATATGTGATGTAAAGGGACCTTGAGGAAAAAAAAAAGGTCAATAAATGTAAATAACATTTTGAATTATTGCAGGACTGCTGAGAGGGGATGTGCAGAAAAAGAGACCACGATGGTGGTGGAAGGTACTTGAAAAGGTGGCGTTAACTTCCACCGAGAATTAATACCGTATTTGGACTCCATTGGCTCGGTGAACCAAAAGCGGCTCGCTGGCCCTGAATTTAATGCCTTGCAGGCTGGTAGGTCGATGGCTTAGTGAGGGATGGGAAGGTGAACCGCCCATCCGTAGAGCCGTCAGGCCTGATCAGCGCGAGGGTAATCGCGCTGCACACAACCTCGTGAGAGGATAAGGCGTGGGGAAGAAGCGATTGGGGGGGGGCAGACACGAGGGGAACTCTGGCATTACGCAGAGTGAGTGATAGTAGAGAGGAAGGATTGCAACCTTTGCTCCTGGTCACTGGCAGACAGAGAGACACAGTCTCGGAGCATCGTGGTCTCAGCTCGGGGGTGGCTAGTGGTAAATTCGTTGGGAGTCACTGAGCCTACAGTTGGGTGGAAATGAGCAGCCCTCTCAGTAGTCGCACCCACTTCTGAAGTTATTTCTGATAAGTGTTTTGTTCATATTGCATCTTGAAATTCATATGCTGACATATATGCTCATAAACTGTGAAATTGTGAACAATTACAATATAAGAATGTCTGTGCAGTGTTTGATAAGTAATGTTAGATATATGCTTATAAAAGAAAGACCATGCATGGCTTATGTTGATAAATGAATTTAATTAGGCATGAGTCGAACTAAGTTAGGCTTCCAGCCCGTTCTCGGGAAGTTGTTTACCCTTATCTGCCTCCGAAAATACCCCGGTATAGATCTCTTCACGGAGATTCCCTCCTTAGAAAGGTTCACCAAGAACCCAGAAAAATGAATTGAATGGGCAAGTCCTAATAACCCTGTACGAGAAGGAATGACCCTCTTAAGGTTCCGAGATAGTAGTGTAGGGATAAGTAACAAATCGACGAACGAGATCTCGTCGGACGACCCATAGCCATTCACGACCGTTAGATTGACGGAAGTAACAAGGGCGTTACATACCTTGCCCCTTTTCCCCTCTATCTTCGTGAACAACAAGGAAATCGGGATCGTAGATCCCAAGACCCAGGAGAACATTTGGACCATTGATCTTTCCACATCCACGATGTAGTGGAAGAATGCACAAGGTGGGACAAACTGGGCCATTGGATCTCATTCAGAAATCCCGTCAGCTGTTGGAACAGGTTAAGATGCTCGGAGTTTAGTCCCTGGAGTGTGTGTGGGAAGAAAGGATCTAGACCATTAGATCTTGGTCCAATTACCCGTCAGTCGTCGGATTGGACCGGACTTGTCCGAGGGTTACCATCGGGAGTCCAGCCATCGACATATCAGGATTCCCAAGGACAAGAAAATCGAGACACTTCAAGTCTCGAAACACCGGGAAGATCTGAACCGCCCGTTGAGGATACATGTGGCGGAGATCGAGGTCTGCTATCGGGAGTCGGGATATCGACATTCCCGTGGATAGGATATCGGGGAAGTCCGAAGTGAAAACCCCAGCAAAATCTAAGCCGTCCGTTAGGGAGACAGGTGTCCGAAATCCGTAGAGAGTCGGGATATTCGGCATCGGGAAATCGGAGTTCCTGAGGCCGTGAGAATGGGGACATCACCAGTCTCGAAATCCCAGAGAAATCAGGACCATCGATCAGAGGAGTACACATGGCAGCGATTGGCGTCGTCGGGGAAAGTCCCGACAGGAAGTTGTTGATCGACGTTTGTGTCATCGGGATATCGGGAATCCTGGTGACAATTTGTTTATGCATTTTGGAATCACGATGCTCGAAACCCCGATGAGTGGGAGCCAACTGTTAACATAGAGGGGAGTCAGGATTCGAAGGATCGGGAATCCCATGAGCCAATGCATTTTGGCATTAAAAACCCCGTAGCCCCGACGAGGGATAAGACTGCGGTCACAGGGATCGTGGTCACGTGAGCTAGGTGCCTAGCTAGGAGAGCTAGCGCATAAAGGGCACATCGGGATTCGAGGAATCGCGAGTCCTGAGGACGTTTTCACTTCGAATTTGGAAAGTCCAAAACCCTGACAGGGGACAAGGTTGCGGTCTCGTGAGATAAAGGTCATATGGACCAGAGGTCATAGCCAGGAGGGGCTAAGGCCGAAAGAGAGCTCATCAATGATCATGGAATCGAGAGGTCAGTGGTTATGATTTAGGATAAGAGGAGAGTATATCTGGACGATCAGAGTCCACCCGTCCAGATCTACGGCTGAGGATGCATTTCGGAACCCCCTTGCCATTCTGCCTTTAAGGGAGGGGGGTCCAGAATTGGATGCGCAACTCTCGAACGGTCGANCCCCCCCCCTCCGGTCATGTCGACTACCGTGTCGGGTTTCCCTTTCTGCCACCTACATTACACCTAACCGCGCGATGGGGCTTGTTCTCATTGGCGGTTCTCTACCCTTGTTGAGTTTTGTTCCTATTGGCCAATTGCTGATCTTGTAGGGATTCGACCCCATGGGCCGGTCGTTAGCCCTGTCAGGGTTCGGCAGTTGCAGAGTCGAATGTTTTGATATTACTATAGCGCTGAAGCGCGAAATACAAAAAGACACTGCATTCAAATTGAACCGTGAACATAACCCACGATCACATGGGAACGAAGAAGGAGAGAGAAAGAGCCAGCTTACGCTGGGTTTCCATGGCTATTTAGGGGTTCGAGTCCGACAGAGGACCGAAAAAATTTGATTTAGGTAGCGGGTATGTTACAAAGTGGTATCAAAGCATGGTTACAACACTCGACCTGATTGGGATCATGCACGAGTCGCGCATAAACTTCGTTCGAAGCACTCTTATGAGGAGTAATCCCTTGACTTAACTCTCTTGTCCAAGATTAAAAACTAGGAAAATGAGGACCCGACTATGTATGCATGTGAAAGAGTTATGAATTTATGCACAAATTATAAAAATGAATTTAACTCTTGACTAATAACCAACGTTTGTCTTTTCACTCGAGCGGACGATCAGCCGCGGGAATCTATAGACGCAGAGTATGGTGACTCACCAAGAGGTGGGAGAAGGCTCCCACAATAGAGACGAAGAGTCTGACGAAAGAAGAGCAATAGGAACCCCTCCAGACCTAGCTGAGACTGTGAGGAGTCTCATGGTCGAATTGCAAAGCTGCAAGGCCGATAATGAAAGGATGATGAAAGAACAAGAAAAGCAAACCGAAATTAATGC
>SNQJ01S0119672.1:27322-41758 GCA_010110895.2 Picea sitchensis
TGGTCTTCAAACATTGGTTGAAAGTTGATGAAGTGTAGCCTAGCCTTCCAAGGCTCTTTGATCTGTTCCTTTGAAAGTGGAATTCGAATTTGATGATGTGTGCCAAAAATCCCTATCTTTTTGCCCTTGAAAATCACCAAATCCAGTCAAAAAATTCCCTTTTGACCTTCATCTCCAAGAATGGCCTTCATATTTTGATTTGATAATTCATAACCAGCTTATTGAAGAAGAATTCAAACCATTCAAACCCAAAAATTCCTGATCTGGGTGAAAATTTGGCTATTCTGGCCATGACAGGCTTTCCACAACAAACTTACCCGAAAATCTGCTCCTGCACTGTTGAAAGTCGCCACTTTCCACAGCTAATTGGTTATAATTCTGCCTTTTGCGCTGGTGAAAGCGCAGATTTTTTCAAAATCAAATTTATCAGTCATGGAGAGTCCATTTTGCATGTTTAAATAGTCGATCGACATCTACAAATCCTGAAATTTCCAATGGTGCTTTCAGATCTGCATTTGGATCTTGGGAATCTAGTCAAATTTTCCCTACAAGATTAGGCATCTTTCCTTCAAAAATGTCGGTGAGTTTTTGAGTGCTAACAGAAGCTACAACTCCCTGTGTTCAAGCACCCACTTGAAACTCTGAGGAAACCAATCCTCCCTAGCACCTCCCAACCACCTGGAAATATAAATATTTTCCTTTTACAACTTTATCACAGTGATACAACATTTATCTATGGCTTACTAGTCTCATCATTGTTCTGCTACACTACTTTTCTCTGCCTTCATCAGTGTCTCTCTCCTCTTGTCTACTGCGTTTTATGTTCTTCTCTTAGATATGCATTTATGTTCCTTTCTTATTCTTCTCTTTATTTCCTACACATCGCATGCTTCTACCCTCATGAATCACACTTAAAAACAACCCTCATCTATTCTCTTTTCTACATTTGTATACTCTCTGTGCACCTTCTGCATCCTTCATGTGCAGTACCTCTGCATTCTCGTCACTGCGTAACTATTCTTCCCTATAGGTTGTTCATTGCAGCTCTTCCTTACTTATGCATAGATCAACAATAGAATCACATCATGTCTTTTTTTTTCATCCTTTATCATGTCAACTCATCTCCTAATCATCATGGCAACTCTTCAACTTCTCTGGAGGTTCTATTGCCTATGTGTTCATCATCACTGGTCGTTATGCTGAGATTCCTTAACTTCTCTGGAAATCACAGTCTTCGATACTTTTCCATATGTCAATTGCCTCTCTAATTAATATTCATACCACTGGTAGCTACCTCGAGACTCTTCAGCTCCTTTGGCGATCACCATGATATTCTTCAAATTATCTGGTAGATGCAATCAGTCATTTTCTATAGTTACAATCAGTGTATCTCTAGTAGTTACTGGGAGAACCTCCACACGCTCATGCCTTTCACGCCATTTCCCTTCCTGGGAAAAACTTCACAGTGGGCATTAGTTTTTTTGGCTAATCCCCTTCCTTTAACATGACCACGAGTTGTGACCAAGTGCTTATTCAAAAGGCGCTTCCCGATCTCCATTTAGTGAGTGCTAGCTTCTTCTCATTATATGACCTTGAGCTATGAGCTTCATGTGACCAAGTGATTGTGGGTACGTCTAAAGGTGGTTTAGACCAAAATGATTTTCACCCCAGAATTCATCACGCGCCTCCACACGTCCTTTCTCCAAAACCATGGTTTCAATTGTGGCCCTCTCATGAGAAATTAAGGCCCGAGCACGTTCTGGCCCTGTAATGGAGCACGACTGTCGATCTCACTATCTTGATGGCGCTCTTAAACAGATGGTTCAGATCTGTCCTCTCAAGTCTGCGGAGGTGGAACCTAGCAATTCTAGCTCCTTCCACTATGTTATGCTGATGTGACCAAAACCTTATTCGAAAAGGCATTTCATGATTTTGACGATCTCCATTGTAAATCCTAGTGACGTGCTAGTTCCTCCCTTAACCTTCATCAATGTCACCACCAGCTGTGACCAGGGACCAAGAAAGAGGGGTGCATCATGATTTCTCATATCACAAACTCCTTCTATGAGTTTCCTCGAAACTCCCAACTTGTGAAACTCCGAAATGATTCATATCAGATCAATGGTCGAGATCTCTCAGTGATCTAATATCCCAAATCATTTCGCAACTTCGCATATCGTGAGTTCCTGCTATGAGTTGCCTTGAAAATCCCAACTCGCGAAACTCCGAAATGCTTCATATCAGATCAACATTCAAGATATCTCGGTGATCCGACGGCCCAGATCATTTTGTGACTTTATGTTTCAAGTGTTTGAACGTGAGCCAACCATGACTCTTCCAACTCTTGACTCCCGATTTTCTGAAACTTGCTTCATATCAACGGCCCACATCCCTCTATGATCCAATGGTCCAGATCTTATCGGGACTTCACGTTTCACGAATTTGGAGGAAAACTCACCTTTGAATTTTCCAGTTTGCGATTCAGCGAAATGTTGATCTCTCGCCATGTGTCCTCCGGATCCAATGGTTCAAATATCATCGTGATTTCGCATTTTGCGGAGTTGGAGGATGGATCTCGGCCTTATCCTCTTCACAGTAATACTGGATCTAAAGGTTGTTGATCCTTGGCGCTCAGATCCAATGAATCAGATCTGTACTTCTCCTCTATGCTTCCTCTAGTCACTGGACTCTGATCTAGCGAACATCGAGTATTCAGGATTGGTGATCCAACGACCATTGTCGCTCCTCCTCCTGAGATTTGTCTTTCTAAAATATCTAAGTGTCAAAGGTGCTACGATTCCTAATGACTTTGGGTCTCGTCTGTGTTTCTGAGAATGCTATCTCTCCTGAGCGTTGGTAATGGAATTAACCTCAGCCCTGGCACACACTTGTGCTCTGCGTGCAACTCTACATTATTCCTCTCTAAGCTTGGATTGCACACTGTTTTCTTCTTCATCTAAGCTTACCTTTGATTCTTCTACGAGCCACGACCTTTGATCCTTATGCGAGCCTTGATGTATGGGATCTCGTCTGCGCATCTCAGAACGCTATCTCTCCTGAGCTTTCATCTCTGCATACTGTTTTCTTCTTCACCTGAGCTTACGATGTTCCTTTTTTTCCATCGATGCACACTCTGATCTTGCCATCAATGACAAGCACACTCTGTCTGTAATCATTCCATCGTCGTTGTTGTTCTTTCCATCAATGACAATCATACTCTACCTGTAAATATGCCAACACAAGGGATATAAGATTCTACTCTGTTGTATACATATATCTTCAAATTGATTTTGAGACTGGTTTTCACGAGGCCTTGTTCATAACTATGATATCCTATGGCATGTATCTACTTTTGTATTTCCTATGCATGGCTATGAACAATTGTTTGGTATATTTCCACATGGATCTACAGTGTAATTCAAATTGGCAACCATGTGTACAAATTCATTATGGATTTTATTATTCTTATGAGCAACTAGTTCATCCAGTTGGGTCTCCATTACTCCACTTTCGGAAATTATAATGTATTTTGACCATTGTAGATACTCCTTTGACCTCACACATTAGGGGGCATATTTTATAGCAAGATCTGCCTCACCCTATGCAACTTTCTCAGAAGGCCTTTTCCATTTCCCTATGTAGACTTAAAGTCCCTTTTTGCAATTCCCAGAGCTAAAAATAATAGTATTCCACATATGCACGCCCTAACAGCTATATAGCACGTGTATACACAGGTTGCACCATTATAGCCCGCGTACATAAGATTTTGTGCCTACAATTAAAAAATGGTGTCGGGTTTCCATGCCATGTCATGAGATTCATGATCCTTGACCTTCCATATACTGGAAATGTTCTGATTCGACCCTTTAGTTCCAATTGAAGTTTATAAACATTCCATATCGAAGCCGTGGAAAGAGGAGAATAATTCAACTTTGAGAGAAAATTTACTCTAGATAAATTATTCACTTCATATTGAGTCTGCATCCCTTTGTCCTTTTAAATCTGAACACAAGGTTTATCCCCCAAGATCTTCCCTATTTGATGGAGAATTGAAGTGGTGGAGGCCCAAATGGAAGGGACTTAGTTTGTTGGTTCCGATATGTGTCGACACAAAAGTTTGTCATTCATACACTTTTGTTGATCATATTTTAATAAAAATACTCATTTCTCGTCCAATTAATGTCTAGCAAATATTTGAATTGTTATTCCATGGGCATATTTGTTATGAATATTGATGGATTATTTTATTATATGTGATAAATTTATAAATTATCATCATATGATTGTGTATCTTGGTTGTTGAGGACAAGATGCAGGTATATACCTTTGTGTCGAGTGCTCAACGATGGAATTCATTGAACGTCCGGATGAGGTAGGATCTTTATATTGTCTTATTAGCATGTTTGTTTATATAGCATACGTGAGATTAGAGTTTATTTCTATAGTTATTTTCGTCTATTGTGGTTTACCCCATGCCATAGAGTGATTTTTCTCGTAACAATGGAAATTGAAACAAATATTGATGAAGAAAAATGGAAAGAAACAATGGCTTCAAAAGAAGAGGAAAATGCCAAAACAGATGGGGAATTGGATCTTAAAGAATAACCCATCTGTGTCTTAAGCAAAATAAAGAAGCTTAGGAAAAAGAATTTGAAACAAAAGGAGCAGCTACAAAAATATGGAGAAGAGGATCGTGATTCAAAATCCAAAATGTTAGAAATCCTTGAAGAAATAGAAAATACTATAATGAACCTAAAGGTTCAATTAGAAGAAGAAAGAAATATAGAAGAAGTGGTGAGAATCCAGCTGAAGAAAAAGGAAGAAAAATTCAAAGAGCTAGAATATGAAATATTTTCCTTAAGAAAGGAACTAGAGAAAGCAAATATTAAGTTGAATAGAATCTTGTATTGTTATTACCTCCCTACCTATACCTGGCCTTGGTACAACCAGGGAATTTTTATTTGTTGCAGGAGGAGTTCATATTGATTTTCCAAAAAAAAACCTATTATTGATTGTATCGAACAAATTGATGAGATGCTTGTTCTTCACATGCCAAAATTTGAGCATGCTATTAAATATGAAATTGTTGTTGATATGTTAGGTTGTTCTAATATTGTAAGTGAAACTAACCCTAAGCCTACTTCCTCTGATCAACCAGCACAAAAACATATTCTTTAACATCATCCTCACCATAAAAATAAAAGGAATGTCAATCGTGCTTTCAGATCTTTGCAAAAGGGACGTGAAAGACATATTTGTGGACCAATACTAACTACCAGGATAGATTTTTGTTGAATTTATGAATGGTCGTGGAATCATTTGATCATATGTTTGAGGAATTCATATCATTTTGTATCATTGGTTGTAGAGTTTTGTAGAGTTCCTCTTACTTACTGGTGATTTTCTTGGAAGTAGTCAACCAAAACGACAACTGACTGGAGTTTCGATGATTGAGTTTTGGCTGGGTTGTCCATTGAATGGATTTTTTGACGAGAACAATTTCTGCTACTTATTGATCCCTTGAGGGAGGGAATATTTGAAGTTGTTGATATGCGAAGCCAACTTATGTATTCTTGTTAACTTGACTATTTCTTATTGAATCAACTTGGATTTGTTGAGACCAATTGAACCATGTTCAACTATTGTTGGAGATGTACTATTTCTTATTTGGATACAAAGATTGTATGGATTAACAGAGAATGATTATCTTTCATTATTGGTGATAGTGTTCATACTTCTTTAGAAGCGTTGATTTACTGTGTTTGAATAGTTTTTTCAATCAGAACAAATTAAAGGACATAGAATTCAGAGTAATATCCATCTCATCAAGACACTAAATGATTAAGGTGAAACACAAGTTCAAGGGGAGCATCCATTTTCTATTGATGTCAAAGGATTTATGAAATCACAATACACACAACAATTCCAATATATATATATATATATATATATATATAGGTTTACAAGTATAGTAAAAAAAGGGTGCATGTTAAAAAGTAAAAAGTGAAATGGTGGTTTCAATCCCATGGGTTTCAGGTATTTTGGTTATTTTCCCATGGTATTGGGAATTAATTATTTAATTAATGGACATGTCCCTTCATGAAGGGTTATGAAAAAGTATAAAAGGAGAAAGTGTGTGTGTGAAATATGTAGTAACATTTGAAGAAATGGATGAGAAAAGATTGAATATCATTCCAAAAGGGAAGAGTTGTGAAATTAGTTTCATACCATCTTGGAATTTTTGCGATAATGTTTTTTCTAGGATGACCCGGAATGTGAAATTTTGAAGAGATGGAGGAGATATCTCTGGGTACATGTGGTAAACATTTCATATGTTGGTTCACTATATTTTTAGAGATATTTCTTGTGGAAGTTAGGGTTCCTGAATGCTCCTGAAATCGATTTCAAACATGTCAACCTGGAACTTTCTCTATAAATTATTTATGGGATGTTTCAGACCTTAAAATTTTGTAAATATGGAGAAGATATATCTGGGTATGCGTGGTTAAAATTTATTATTTTTTTTCACTACACTTTTAGAGATATTACCTATCGAAGTTAGCGTTCCTGATTGATCTTGAAATCAATTTCAAACAAGTCAACTTGGAACTTTTTCTATATCTTATTTTTTTGGACGTTTCAAATCTTGACCATTTGCAAAGATCGAGGACATATCTCTGGGTACATGTGGTAAAAGTTTTAGATTTATTTTCACTATAGTTTCATATATGTTCTATGTAGAAGTTAGGGTTCTGGAATGTTGCTGAAATCAATTTCAAACAGGTCAGTTTGGCATTTTCACTATAACTTATTTTATGGGACTCTTAAGACTGTGAAAATTTCAAATAATTGAGGAGACATATAGAAGTAGCTCAGGTAAAAATTTTATATGTCATTTCACTGGAATTTATGAGATATGATTTGTGGAATTTGCGGTTCCTAAATTCTCCTGAAATCAATTTCAAACAGGTCAGTTTGGAATTTTCGCTATAACTGCTTTTCTGGAACTCTTTAGACTGTGAAAAATTTAGAGAAATGGGAGACATACAAAAGTACCTTACATAAAAATTTCAGAATTGATTTATATTGGATCATTATATTTTTTTTCATCTATATCGATCCTTTCAGAGTGGAAAACATTGGAGGAATAATCTTGCAGGGCCATTTTAGTGGCAGATCCCAATTTGGAAAATTGGGGTCTGGAACCTTCTGGGGCCATTTTGAGGCATCAAATCACATTTTTTTGGATCAAAACTTTCCCAACTTAGCTTGGAACCCATGAACCTATTCTACACATCAATACCTTTCCAACGGTGCAAACCATTCATCAATAAGAGCTCATATGAAAAAACTATGCCTCATGCAAGTTGACCTACCATGTTGACCACCATGGTACAAGAGGATGCCACATCATCCTTGATTACTCACGCATATGGATCTAGCCACGTGTGTAATTTCAAGAATATTCTATAAGGTTCAAAACCCTATCACAATTGAGGGTTGAGGAAGTCAAAAACCTATCCCTATATGGCTATCAAGATACGTTAAATATCGGGCCCCCAGGAGGAGAAGGGGTTCCATTCTTTTGCATGTTGTATTGTTCCATAGTTGAGAAAAACATCTGAGAGTGGTATTATGTGAGAATAATAGAGGAGGACAAATTTTTTAGCAGTTATACTGGCCACAGGTCAAAGGAAACTCCATAGAGAGTGCTTATTTCTTTGTACTTGCATCATTTCTTTACTTAAGAAAAGAGAGAAAAGCAGCCTCACCTTCTAGCTGGGTTTTCTCCCGTATTGGGTTTCCCAGGTCATAGCTTATGTTGATTTGTAGATGGTGTAAAAAAATTTTACCATTCTCTTTCTACATTTTATCTATTTTATCAGTAACTAAATATTATGGAGATCTAAGGGAAATTAACCTTCATAGTAAATATTTTAGTATTTTATTAAATCTGTTGTGACAAACTGTTCCAATGGAATATCCACAGTAGTTTACATATCATATTGGTATCAGAGAAGGTTTTTCTTTTGGGTATTTTTGGGAAGTTGCAAGATCCAATAATCGTCTTAAGGAGAATTCACAGAAACCCTAGCCATGGCAGACGAGTTTGTTCATAATAACCCTTGAGATCCAGAAGAAGAGAGATTTGAGCGGTTGAAAGAAAAAATTTATGACATCAGCTACAATATGAACCTCCTCATGGTGGCTCTAGCAATTAAGCTTAGACCATTTGGAGATGATGGAGGATCTAACTCAAAGAACATATCGGAGGGGAAATCAGAAGATCAAGAATAAAAGGAGTAGCGGAAAGAATACGAAAAAGAGCATCCAAGTTCAAGTGTTGTGAACCCTTCAAAATCGTTATTCAACATGGAAGCAAAAGTGGACATGAATCCATATTAGGGTGAGATCGATGCATTAAAACTGAATAATTGGTTGCAACAAATGTAATTTTATTTTAGCGTTCAACATATAGATGAAGATAAGAAGACTTCATTTGCTAGATTGAAGTTAGAGGGCCATTTTTTAACCTGATGGGAAAGCCATATGAAAAAGATTAGGCTAGAGGTTGATCCTCCAGTAACTGGGTGGGAGGTGTTCAAAAAAATAATTAATTCCCAATTTTACCCTATCCGACATGTAGAGGACCAATGGATCTGGTGGCATTACTTGAGGAAGAGGCAGGGGTATAGTGTACAAGAGTACACCACTAAGTTCAAAAATATGGCCATCATGTTGGGTATCTCTCCCAATAACCCATATGTACTCCTCAAGTATCTTGGGGGCTTACGCAACCATCTATGAAAGCAGGTGATGTTATTCAAGCCAAGGATGGTGGATGAGGCCTATGTACAAACATAGTGCCTGGAAAAAATGGGCCAAAAGAAGGGGCAACCAAGTGGCTCAAAGTTGAAATATCACTAGAAAGATTCCAAGGTGCTATAGAATTTTTTTCCACACTCCATGCATATTTCTTTGATGGCATTCCCTTTCCCCTTGCAGACTCAAGTTCCCATTTTTTTTTCATTCTAGAGTAAAAAATTCAATTTTTTTTACATATACGTAGGCCGCAGTTAGACAACTTGTGTATACACAAGTTTCTCCATTACAACCCGCGTACATCAGATTTTGTGCTCAAAAATTTAAAAATATGTTAGGTTTCCATGCCAAGTCACAAGATCCATGATCCTTGACCTTACATATACTGGAAACGCTCTTACTCGACCCTCCAAATCCATTTGAATACATTCATCATTGAGATAAAATACATTATGGAGAAATTTCACTTCATATTGAGTCTGCATCCCTTTGTCCTTGAAAGTATGAACTTCCTTTGTGTTCAGCCCCCAAGCTCTTCCTATCTTGAGAAGGAGAAACTCAATTAATCTTACTACGTGTGAGCTTACCTTTGTGGAGGATTGAAGTGGTGAAGGCCCAGGTGGAGGGACTTAGTTTCTCGGTTCCAATATGTGTCATTACAAAAGTTTGTCACCTATGTACCTCTGTCGATTACATTAATAGAAACACTCTTTTCTCGTCTAATTATATGTCACGAATATTTGTATTACTTTCCATGGGAATATTTGTTATACATGTTAATGGATTGTGCTAGTTTATATTCTAATATTATATACAATTTCCATATCCTTGTGTATCTTGGATGTTGAAGAAAATTCGTAGGTATCAAGATTTGGATCGTGAGCTCAATCGTGGTCTTCTTTGGATGTCTGGACGAGGTAGGATTCTAGCCTTATTTTGTTAGCATTTCTATTTATCTAGCATACTTAAGACTAGAGTTGTTTTTTGGGTGTCATTTTGTCTGTTGTGGTTTACCCCTTGCCATAGAGATATTTTCCATTGGAAACTCCACTGGGGATGATCTCCCTTTTGGGGTATTGGGTGATTTTTCTCCTTTATTGCTCTCTTTTTTACTGATTTTTTGTGTCACTTGTTTCTTGGAAGCCTCTATTTTTATTTGTATATGTGTTTCTTGGCCTAACCCTTTCCCAAGAAGTGTCTTCTTTGGCATACATGGGTTTTACCTTGATAGTCACGTACATACGCATGTTGTATGTCTTTAGGGAGTGTACATATACCTCTACTCCCTAAAAAATCTTGTATGTTAGCACTTGGTAAATTGTTGGGTTGAAGGATAATGAACTGCCAAGGTAAACTACAAACCAACTTTAAGACTAGAAACTAGCCTTTCCAATCTAGAGAGGGCTCTCTCTGAGACCTAGTCTATGATAGATAATAACTTTGGATTGTCAGATAGATTTATATGTTTGAGAAAGTGTTTTCTGGTTTCGCTGGAAAGGAAATACAGAGCTTTAGGCTATGGAGTCAACCCTCTAAAATTGAGAGAAATCAATGACTGGTAAGGGAAGCTTTGAGAGGATAAAGGCTAAATAGGAAATGGTCTTTCAGTTTTAATATCATTGTGTATGGTGGAAGAAAGGAGGACATAAATCAAATAAGAGAACCATTAAAGATGTATTCTAACTTACTTAGAAGAAAACATAGAGTTTAAATGGACGAGTCTAAAGCACTACGCGATGAATTTTAAACTCCTTAAATATTTCCAATTTAAACAAAGGAAACAAACCTGAATTTGCAGGAAACAGGAGGTACATACAAAGATAAGATCACAATACATAAAAACACCACCATTAGAATCTTTTCATCAAAGCTTCAGGACCTCTACATTATTATTTCCATCAGATTCAAAGATTACATTCAAGAGTCCTCTATCTACACTACTTTTCCAACCCGACTTACATAAAAAAGATACAATATATAGAAAACTAACACCCTTTTGGGATGTTATGTCTCGAACTACTTTCTCCTATAATATCGGATTCGGTTACTTTCCCCCCATACAACCTTTTCAATAGAGTTTACCAAAAATAGAAAACTTGATTGCACCCAATCATAATATAACTGACACATGTGTCTCAATCATTTGGTCATGAGTAAGGTTTAGTCATTAGGCTGTGATAAATCGACATTTTCCTTCAAGAGGTGCCCAAGTAATCAAGCGTACTCTTTGAAACTCTGTCACCTTTGTGTAACGGGCTCTGGTTGCTGCTGCGCGATCACTAGCTATAATCTGCACATGGCGAGTTGGTGTAGTTGATGTCCATTTTCAGTCTCTTTTTCCACTCCAAGTGGCAGCAATGGTTGGGGGACCATGCATCCCTTCCAAAAATGGCATGCATTTCATTTATACCTGCCCTCCCTAGTAGGTAAGTGTACAACATCTGTGCGATGAATATTCACTGTGCAGGTGTCGTGTCAGACTTCATGTTACCGGAAGAAAACAGGATATGCGCGGAGAAATATTCCATGCCACGATAAAAAAAGGCAAAATGGGGTTGTCTTAATCATGCCTCCAGCCTCACCTGCAACCTTAAAACTCTGAGTGTTTTTCTAAGAGACTAGTTATGTTTTCTTATATTCTTCACTTGTCTCCACAAGACCGCGTTTCCTTTCAATTTTGCTTGAGCATTGGCGAGAGGTGCACAGGTGTTATCAATGGTTGGTTTTCACTCCTTGAAATGCCCTGTGATTCTTTCTTTTGACACCCGTTGTTCCTCCTGCAACTAGATAATTACGTTTTGTGCCTCTTTGAGTTGTTTTTTGAGCCAATTTACATTCCATGCTCGACTCTGTGATGCTGGAATTTCAATAGTCCTTTCTGCCAATTGTCTTCTTAACTCTTTGTTTTCTTGATAAAGTTCGACAATATCGAGTTGCGCTTGTTTCAACTAATGTGACAACTCTTGAACATTCACGTTTTCATTGCCTGGATTCCTCCGCCTTTCATCAATTCCCTTTCTCGCACCTTCAACGGGCTCTAGCCGAATGACGCATATGAGTAATCTCTTGGCAGCAGTCTAGGTGCACAGTTTACTGGGAGCTTGTGTCTCCTTAATTTTATTAGTCAATCTTGGTCTGCCTATTTTCCGAGGTTTTGGATGGTGGGACGACGAGTCTTCTATTTCCTTTCCCTTTCATTTTCCCATGACATCTTCCTTTCTCGCCCCTGCACTATGGAATGTTTTTTCCCTCATAGGTAAAGGAATGTATCCTTTGGGGTCTCCGGGGATGTCATACGAAATCATAAATGAATCATATTCCTTGCTCAAATGTATCAATTCTTTTACCACTAACAACTTCATTAATGAAAAATGGGATAAATTGTTCCCCAGCTGGTCAACCTTGGACTGGACGTTGTCTGCCATATTTTCTAAGCTTCGATGCAAGAAGAAAGTTAGATTCAAAAGTTTTTTCCCTGTGAAGTGAATCAACAACTTGATGTGATATGGGTACACCCTATCAAACCTTCCTTCACAGGTGAAATATCTTTTGTTTACCTTTAGAATCTTTTGGAAAGGCTCTCAGAGGTACTGGCTTGGAACGTCGGCTCCAATTTTCCCATTTAGACAGTCGGACTTGATGAAGTCTTTATAGCACAAAATGTTTAAAGGCATGCCTTTAAACCATTTTTGTCTGCATAGAGGGATCTCCATCGCAGCTAACAGAGTTTCCTCCATCACTTGGAAGGTGATTCCCACAATGGTCGTGCTGACCCCAGTAAAATTGAGGGAGAACTTCTCAGCCATGTTTGCATTATACCCTTTGATATTTTCACATAAGCGCATACATCTGGCTTGTTGAAAAGACACCCTGAATTTCGGGTCTTCGTTTATTAATTCCAAGTCTTGAGGCTCAGACCTCATGACCCTACCACTTCTTGCCTTCTTTCTTATGTTATGGGATGCTGCCATGATGCTAGTATAAATTTATCTCACACACACGGTAATTAATTGTAACACCCTCTCTGCATGGTAAATAAGAATAACGGACTTCACAGAGATTGTGAGAAAAGCAGTAACAAAATCTTTGTACGACAAACAAAATCAACCATAGGAGTTCATGGTGCGGTAGTAAGGCGCAATGGAAAATTTCGACGCAATGGGGAAACTCAGCGCAGTGGAAAACAAAAATGAGAGGCTTGTTGTGGTAGGGAATTTCGACGCAGTGAGACATTTAGCACGACAGGAGGAAATTCCAAATAAGAAAGGATGACCGTGAGAAGAAATAATGTCCAAAATGATAGTTTGTAGTGAAATCCAACACACTTTAAGCAATGGCTGAAAACGAGGAAGGATACATGGCAACTCGAATCAACGGACTTACAATACGACCAATGATAATCAACTTCCACACAACGAAGGGCTCCAGAGCTTGCAGGAAAAACCATGGACAATGAACAAATCTGGAAAGTAAAAGAGAGGCATGCAGGGTGACCAATATTTATACTTGAACGAATAAGGAATGGAATCATGGAAGAGGATGATAAATCCATGGCAATGATAAGTTTGAAAGTAGGTTGAAGATTTGTGCAGCAAACTCATGCGACTAGTACACTTTGAAGTGTGAAAAGTAAAAATGACAAGAGTGATGGAGTACAAATGATAGGAGCACCGTGATTTTTCACCTTTCTAACTTCATGATTAGGTGATGATGTTCATTATATCTTTCGACATGACCTTTATCCCAACAACTTGCCTCGATCTCTAGCATGTAAATTCCCATTATTTGAGAAGACTTGATATTTAGGGAAATGGAACTTTACAAATTGCACATGACTAATCATTACGGCCTTTCTCGACTCCAAGGGCCAGACTCGCTACTTGTTGATTTCGACCCATTCTTTATTCGGTCACTGAACTCATACACTTTGATGCATGAACTATGACTCATCTAGTACTAACTCTAACTGCAAAAATCATGGTGCTAATAATTGGATCCAATGGGGATGATATCCTCCCAATGAACTGGCAAAGAACAATAGACCAAGTGCCTGACCATTGGGCTTTATTTGACTTAAAGACTCTAAAATGATGAAACAGACTCATTCCATACCTCCTTGACACAAGTATGACTAGACTCAGCATAAACGTAGGGCCTTCACTTCGGGCTTCAATTTTCTATTGACTACTGACTCAAAACACTTACTCTGAAAATAAAAATGGTTATTTACAATGACATGAAAAGGCTAAAAAAATTTGTTAAACAAGATAATGTTTGAGAAACCTGCCATTCGTAGGCCCCCCACCAATGATATCTCCATTAATCTCTTGCATCAAATAGGCATTGTTCCCATGGTACACAACAATCCTAAATGGTCCCATACAAATATGATCAAACTTCCCATGCCTCCCTCTATTTTCATTTCTCGTGTCCCACTTTTGTATCAAATCATTCACCTTGAAATCCTCTTCTTTGGTGTGTCTATCGAAAATTATTTTCATTTTGTCTTGGTGTAGCTGTGATTTATTGAAGACATGTTCTCTCATTTGCTATGCATGGACCAATTGGTTTATTCTCCTTAGAGCGTCGTTTGGTTCAACTTCTTTCTCTTGC